>JBBYHO010508756.1:0-70268 GCA_038382025.1 Adansonia gregorii | reverse complement strand
TCTTTTTCATCAAAACCTGGATTTGTATTTCTATAAGATTCATGCATTAAAAGAGGGTTATATTGAAATAATGACAACATAAGATTAAAATAATCAAAATTAAGATAAGACATAGCTAGTAAGGTACCAATTTTTGGTGTCGCAAAGATGTTCGTACCTCACCGCACGTAACCAACTCCCGAACCTAAATAGTGAATCTTGGCATTACTTAGACCATGGGATCGATGTTTTGAGTTTCGTAAATCAGAACATAGGTTTCAATGGGCACTGATCATGCTTAGCCTGAAATGATCGGTGGTGACTATAAGCATTGACCATCTCGTGATGGTCATCCGAGACCAATAAGATGAGTGATTCTTCTTATGGTCCTTTCACTATACCACAAGTCAAGAATTCGTGCATTCTCGTTCTCATCACATCATCAAAGAAAAGTCTTGGTCAAGAAGACATTTCCAAGTTAGAAAAATATTTTATGTCATACACATTCATAGATCTTTAAGGATCCACCCCGAGGTAATGTGCAACAGTCAATAAGGAGTCAGATATTACTCTCATCCAGATGAGCATCTACATAACTTTGGTTCATTATCATAGTGTCAAAAAAAAAGGATGGCCTACCATGGTACTATGGCATCCTTCATTAGATTAAGGATCAGCAATTTCCTAAACATGCAACCGAGACTGATGAAAGGACTATCAGAAGGCTGGCTATGGGATTTGTTCTCGATGGAAAAATCTTATACAAAATGAGTCATGATCAAGTATTGCTCAGATGCACTGACACTCTTAAAGTTAAAAAGATCCTAAAAGAAGTTCATGACGGTATTTGTGGCACACATGCTAATGGACATCGGATGGCTAAGCAAATCATGAGAATAGGTTATTATTGGTTGACTCTCGAGAGAGACTGCATCAATTATGCCCGAAAATGTCATAAGTACCAAATCTATACTGACAAGATCCATATCGCTCCATCACCACTTCATGTCATGACGGCCCCATGGCCCTTCTCCATGTGGGGTATAAACATGATCAGGCCAATCACCCCTAAAGCTTTCAATGGACATCATTTTATCTTGGTAGTAATTAACTATTTCACTAAATAGGTAGAGGTTGCCTCATATGCTAATGTCACTAGACGAACTGTTTGTAAGTTTGTCAAATAGGACATCATCTGCAGATATGGCCTTTCAAACCAAATCATCACAGATAACGCAAGCAATTTAAACAATGAAACGATGCAAGTAGTTTATTCACTGTTAAAGATCCAGCATCATAATTCTATCCCTTATCACACAAAAATGAATAGGGCAGTCGAGGCAGCCAATAAAAACATCGAAAGAATAGTTAAAAAAATAGTTGAGACTTACAAAGACTACCTTAAGAAGGTATTCTTTGCACCTCATGCCTATTGGACCTCAGTTCACACTTCCATAGGTGCTACCCCATTTTCTTTTGTCTATGGGATAAAAGTTGTATTGCCTATCAAAGTCGCAATCCTTCTCTCAGAGTCTTGATGGAAACCAAACTTGAAGAAGCTGAATGGGTCAAGAATAGATATGACTAGCTCAACCTCATCAAGGAAAAATGCATGAAGGCCATCTGCCATGGTCAAATGTATCAAAAACGTATAATCAGAGCCCATGACAAAAAGATGTGCCCACAATAATTTCACCTAGACGAATTGGTATTGAAAAAGATCCTCCTAATTCACAAGATGCATGGGGCAAGTGGACCCCTAATTGGGAAAGAATGTATGTTATGATGCAAGCCTTCTTCGGAGGGGCCTAATCTTGTCAAAAATGGACGGCGATGTCTTGCCTAACACAGTCAACTCAAATTTTGTCAAGAAATATTACATGTAAAGGGGGAAAACCTGAAAAGGCATCCTTCAAAAGGGGGAAAAAGCTAAAAAAGACCAAAAAAAACAAAAACAAAAACAAAACAAAAAAATAAAGAAAAAATAGAAAAAAAAGGAAAATAAAAAGAAGTCTAGATCAAAATCTGAAAAGGACATTGGGCAACCAACCAAACTACAATTGAAAACCTACAAGGGCAACTTGAAAAGATCAATTTTGATGGGACATAAACTAAGAGTACCTACAGGACAATGCAAAGCAATTTTATAGATCTTTCGAAAATTAGCTCATGCTAAGCACATTCATTGTTCGAAAAAGATTCTAAAAAGTACCTAAAGAACATCCATGTCATGATTATCAGAGGCATCTTTTGCCCAAAAGATCATCTTTCTCACTACCCTATCAATTTTTTGTCAAAAAATATATCGAGTTATGCCTCTTTGTTGTCATGAAGTAACATTACCTTATTTTCTTTAACCCCTATGTGCTTCACATTACACTTGTCATTTAGTTAATAATGTTTGATAATTAACTGAAATATGCATCAGGATATCTCAATATTACATCAAAAGGAAAAAAAAGCACAAGGAACTCTGCTTACACCCCGATCATCAAGATCATGCTTATTTCGCATCTAAACATCGGTTCGACATGACCATACACCAAACCATTTCTTGCTTTTATAAGCCACATCTAAAGACAAACCATTTTAGGCTAAAATTGACCCATGCACTCTATTAGAATCTTATTAAAACCACAGACATCAACATAATTAGTCAAATAGTCTCCAAATTGTTAATGATGCCCTCCATTTATCAGAAAAATGATTGAGCCTCCCGAATCAAGAAACATAATAGTCCAAATTCTTGAGACTATTTTTTTGGTCATATCCCTAGTGGAGCAGGGACAACCTACAATCCTCAGTGGGATTAGGAAAATCCTTGTTTATAGTCGCATCAAAGACAAATCACCATCTTTATAAGAGTCTGAATGACGTACAATAGCAATCTCCTATATTAGACTTCACATCATGCAATTATGATAGCATTCCACATCATGCATACACATTACCATCATACATCATCATTTTTACAATATCACTCCGAGCTAGGTTATTGGACCTTCAAGGAATTCCTGGCAAGTGCTCTAAGCTTCAAGTGTCATTCAAGTAAGGTTCGTTTCTCCTCATCACCTTATGTCAAAACCCTTTTTATCAAGCAACTACTATCAAAGTGCTGGTGTTAAGAAATTGTTTTCTAAAAACTATCGCAAAAAAAACTTTCGTTGAGAATTCGTTAGAAGTTTTGTTAAGAATTTTGTCAAGAACTAGTGCCAAAATGTTTTTCATCAAGAAATTTTATCATGAACTTCTAAAAGCTTGTAGTAGATATTTTATCAAAAACTTTGTTGCCAACCTTTTCAAAGTTCACAAGTTAGTGGCACCTTTTTAAAGCCCAAAAGTCAATGGCGCCCTTTTTAAAGCCCACATAAGCTAGCGGCACCCAAGTGAAAGCCCACAAGTCAGTGGCACCCTTTTTAAAGCCCACAAGTTAATGGCACCCCTTTAAAGCCCATAAATCAGTGGCACTCTTCAAAGCCCATAAGTCAGTGGCACCCTTTTAAAGCCCATAAGTTAATGGCATCTTTTCAAAGTCCATAAGTTAATGGCATCACTTTTGAAGCCCACACGAGTTGGTGGCACCCAAGTCTAAGTTAAAGCTCGTAAAAGTTGGCAACACTTGAGTCAAAGCCCACATGAACTGATGGCACCCAAGTCTCAGTCAAAGCCTGCACAAGTTGGTGGCACCTAAGTCGAAGCCCACACAAGATAGTGGCAACTAAGTCTAAGTCAAAGTTTGTACAAGTTTGTGACACTTGAATTAAAACCCACACATGCTAGTGGTACCCAAGTTTAAGTTAAAACTTGCTTAAGCTGGTAGCGCCCATATAAAAAATCCATATTACTCTGTACCTACCTAAGGGGGTCAAACTTTAGAAAACCTAACACCTTAGTGTTCTAGGGAACATCGTTCAACCCTAGATAAAATAGTGTCTTTTTATCTTTGCCATGTTCCTAATTCTCAACAACGATCAAAAAGGGGCACTGTAGACACTTTATTTTGTTCGGGCTAATTCTTTTAGCAACCGAGCTAATTTTCCATGGACAAGCATTTTTTACTCATCCACTAATTAATCAAAAACTCAATTTTAACTCGTTTATTTGTATAAAAAAGGATCAAAACCTATATCAAATTACAAATTTAGATTTTTGAATTAATGAAAATATTTTTTTGAGTCTAAATTAGATAAAAAAGGTTAATATCACATGATCACCCTACTCCTAGCTTGTTAACCAAAATCATCATCGGCCACCCTATTTGCTGGAAAATCATTTTAGCATTTAAACCAGCCACCATATGCCCATCACATTGATAGCAAGTTGCTCCCTATAGCCACCATTTTAACATCACCTTGTCCGCTTTGAGAAATGGCTAAAAACACCTCTAATTTGGCTTCAAAATGCTAGTATAAAGGGACCACTTCTATCTCAGCTAAAAAATGTTAGATTCTAGGTAATTTTCAACTTACAAAACCATTCCTACACCAACAAAACCAGAATCCCGTAGCTCTTCACCTATTCCCCAACCATTACATATTGTAAAACACTAATTCCTCAACCATTACATATTGTAAAAATCACCCTTGTCCATACTAGAACAAAAACCTCATTATTTCTCTCTTTTTCTTGCTTATTAACAGCAAGGAAATAAGGGAAATTCAAGCCAACTCTACTACTCTAATTATTTGGCCAAGAAATGAAGTTTTGTTAGTATAACTTCTTATTTTATCACTTTCATTTTCTATTTTTCAGCATCTTCATCATTTTAGTGAGCTCTCCATGTTTCCATCACCCACTTAGGATTATCATGCATTATTAGGGCTTTTGGTTATGGTAGTTTAGGATTTGGATGCCTTAATGTCCCTTTGATATGCAAAATGCCTCATGTCATCCTTATTATTTTGATAGCTCTTGCGTATGCATTTTATGCCATATCCATGCATCTTGTTATCCTTAATCCATGTATAAATCATTAGCCTAACTTATTTCAAACATTTTTATATATAAGCTTGCATCTTGTCATGAATCATTCTCATATTTAGCTTCCATAGCATTTTCTTGTCAAAATGTATAACATTTCCTTTGTCTAGATCATTGGTAAAGTTAGCATCCCCATTCATGTTATGTGTCATCCCCTTGTATGTTTGTTCTCTTCCCCTTATCAAAATGCATGTTTAATAGTTGTCCAAATTTGATTTTCAAAACCTCCCCAAGCTAAGCATGTTAACCTTAACTAATGAGGATTAGCATGGATTTAGCATTTTCCTTAAAGTTAGCAAAATATCTTAGGGAAAATTAAGTTTTTTAGATATGGATTCTTGGTTAAACAAACTCAAATCTTTTGATTTTGCAATGAAAAAGACCTTACACTTGTTCTCAAAATATTTGTGCCTTGTTTTTGAGTCAATACCTTGAGTGATATAAGCAACGGGCTATTTCATCATCCCAAATTATTTTGGGGCTATGCAAATGAGTTTGTGATGCTTATGCCACTCTTTCCCTTCAGTCATAGACGTGCGAATGTCAATGACTTAAGTTTGGACCTGTAAACATAAAGAAAATAAGAAATACCCCTACTTTGCTTTGTCTCTTATTTTCGGTTATGGTCAAAATTGAGTTGTTTTCCTGAATTTTACCTTGAGATATTTGAATGTCTCTGTATCACCTGATCAAACTCAAGAACATGCTTTGACCTCCCATAGGCTCATATCAAGGCACAAACATATTTTACATCTTTATTGTACTTATTCACAATATTTTTTTTTGCCAAAAGTTATTGAAATGCTTACACATTTCATAAATCATAAAGTTTTATCAACTATGTGATTGAAATGCTCACACATTAATTTTTTTACATCTTTATCATCCTTATTCACAATAATTTTTTTGCCAAAAGTTATTGAAATGCTCACACATTTCATAGATCACAAAGTTTTATCAACTTATGTTTTCTAAGTTAACTTCTTTAAAGAGCATCAGACGTGTCACTTTTAAGGATACTCCAACCCCAACCTTCCAAGGGGATACTGTAAACCTGCTCTTCAAAATTATTAAGATTTAAAATTCTTTCTTTCTTAAAGTGATTTCTTATCCACAGGGATACTCTAACCCTAACTTTTTGAGGGGATACTCCAACCCTGCTTCTTAAAATTATCAAGATTTAAAAATCTTCCTTTGTCAAAAATTATTTGCAATTCACGGGGATACTCTAACCCCATCTTTCTGAGAGGATACTCTAACCCTATCTTTCAACTATAATTAATCTTTTTTTTTCTCTTTCTTGGATTTCCATGAATATGTCAAACAAACCTTGTTTAATCAAAGAACCCAAATGCATCTCGAAAATTGTCAATGTGGCTTTCCTAGATAATTGATGCCAATTGCGAGATAAATTCCAACAGCCCATCCTTTTTTTATCATTGCATTAAATGATCCGTGATATGTTACTTCATTTATTGTCTTACTAACATGATTTCTTAGTGATGATTATTTGCGTTCATGTTTTCCAATCATTCCAAATAAAATTAAAGGTAATGTTCCATATGGGCATCTCTCCAGTGCCCAAATTGGAACATTCCATTTTAAGAGTAAAATCTAAAGGTCATTTTATTAAAAATCTCTATATTCCCTATCTCTCCGGTTTCATCAAAGCTTGGATTTGTATTTCTATAAGATTCATGCATTAAAAGGGGTTATATCAAAATAATGATAAGTTAGGATCGAAAGAATTGAAACTAAGACAAGACATAGCTAGTAAGGTACCGATTATGGGCGTCGCGAGAAGGTTCATACCTCATGATGCATAACCAACTCCCAACCCCAAATGATGAATCTTTGTACTATGTAGACCATGGGATCGATGTTTTGAGTTTCCTAACTCAAAACATAGGTTTCAATAAGCATCCGATCATGCCTAGCCCAAAATGATCAGTGGCGACTCCAAACATTGGCCATATCGTAATGGTCTTCTGAAACCAATAAGATGAGCAATTCGTCTTATGGTTCCCTTCATTGTGTCATAAGTCGAGAATCCATACATTTTCGTTCTCATCACATTATGAAAGAAAAGTCTCGATCAAGAAGACATTTTCATGTTAGGAAAATATTTTAAGTCGTACACACCCATAGATTCATGAGGTCCACCTCGAGGTACGTTGCGACACTTGTTATGGTAACAAGTTTACTGAACATGACCCGCTATAAGAGCTCCATTCAGTATTTCACTCAAGTGCCTATGGAAATACTCTCACTAGTGTAAGTGATGGTTAGACTTATGACACCAGGTCATCTTATATAAGGAATCTCATGTTTTGATTCCATCAAGAAGCAATCTAGATGCTTATGGTAGGGTAGTTTTATGTGTAGCATGGATCATATTATAGGTGAATGAATAGTTTAAAGAGTATTCATCACCCTAAGTGATGTGAGGGGACATATATCACATGTACCTAGCCTGTGTTAACTCAAAGTCCTTAGCCAAGGCAATATTGATTATAGACTTAACACGTAGGGGTTGCATACTAGCATGGAATAATCTAAGAGTAGACTTGAACTATGCTTTTGCAAATTCCAAGATATAGGAGAAAAAGATATTTATTATGTTGATATACTGAACATAATGTCTTGGATGATGCATTGTTAGATGCCAATCTTGGTTTATAAATATAAAATATTCTTTATTAGGCTATTTTATATTTGTTGCCAATATGGTAGGGGCTTAATAGGTCATATACATAAGGGTGATTAGTAAAAATTAAATTGAGAGTGGGTTTATATGACTAATACAAGTAATAGTTACTTAGGCCTAATTTGAATAAGTTTAAATAGGCCATGGGCAAAATTATAATTTTTAAAAAATTAAAATATTAAACCCTAGGCTATATAAGCCCATGTTTTTCATCTTTCATAGTAGGTTAAAAGCTTTTTTGGCCAAAGGAAACCAAAATGGAGTTGGGTGACACTATCTTAGAACCACATGGAAGATTGCACCAACTCCTTTACAATAAGTGGAAAATTAGTTTTCTTAATTTGTTTTATTATTGAATCATGGTCTTCTAAGTGCAAGGGAAGGTTTATTGAAACCTGAGCTATTAACATGACTCTTGGCAACAAAGGCTCTTCTTTATTAAAGGTTTTTAGGTTGCTTATAAGGATAACCGCTAGAGGCTCGACACTTGGATAGTTTTGGTTTACGACAACTAGGCTCGATGTTTCTTGTAATTGGGTCATGGAATTGCTAGAAAACTTTTCAAGATTGATGTATATTTGAATCTTAAATAGTTTTTTAGGTTTCTTAATCCAAAAGATTAATCAAGATCTTAGAATTTGATCCTGTTTAGTGAGCCTAGGATTATCTCTATTGTTATGCTTTCATTACCATGTTTATAAATTAGTTTATAAATTCTTTTAATCTGATTATTTGCTGTCCTAAAATTTCCTATAATAAGATCATTAATGCAAGATATTAAAGATTTTGTTAGATATAAATAATACAGGCACATATGAAATCTTCTTATTAGCCAACATATTTATATAAATAAAGAACAAGCAAATTGCCCCTAAAATTCTCTCTTTTTGTCATATCAAAAGGGTAGAAGGTATAATAGATTAATTCAAAGCTAAGGGACTAATTCTAACTAGATTTTAGAAATGTATACTAATTATGAATCATTTAAGAACATGTATACCAATTATTAAGAAAATATATGCATTTAAGCCCTAATGTGTAGTTCATGCAATTTTCATATTCTTTTATAAACATTTAAGCATATTAGAGATTATGTGTAATAAAACAAGCCAATTGTTAAAGGATATCAGGAATGTTATTCCAATTGTTGTCTACATGCATAAAAGATACCAATTGTTTAATTTTTTGTACATATGTATGCTACTCATAATCATTTAAGTAACCTTATGGAAAGTCAAAAAATAAATAAAGTTTCGAAGAGAATCATAGCAAACTTCCATAGGTTAGAAAGTCATTTGTTTATTCATGATTTGTCAATAAGATCATTTGAACAATAATTCAATCAATGAAAATGCATAAAGATGTAATCCTTTTAATCCATGAGTTAAGGCATAATTAAGACCTACGATATCAATTGTTAAATACAAGTGTTAGAACAAAAGATATCAAAATACTCAACTCAAGGTCATGTTCAAAGATTCATACTTTGCAAACATTTCAAACACACATTTCAAAGATACCAACTATATATAATTAACTTATACATGTCACCAAACTTAACATTAAGGGATAATAATTGAATAGCTTAATTTCGTAGATACCTTAACCTTACCAAGCATTATGATATATTTATTTGGACTTTGAAGAAGTCTTTTTGGTTTTTGCTTGATTTTAAGAGGTTGCATGCTTTGTTTGCTTCTTCTCTTTTGCAAGTTTTCATCTTAAAAAAAACTTTATCTCCATGAACCTTGCAAAAACTTCAATAAAAGACATCTTGCAAAAGATAAGTATTAATAGTTCCAAGAGTCAATTGTTATAAATAAATATACAAAAAAAATTCAATAAGCTCATAAATTAAAAAAATGTTCATTAAGGCACAAAAACAATGATACATACAAAATTTTCAATATTTGAGCAATATAAAGCAATTTGAAGACTTAATCATACAAGTCATCCATTTGATCTGTGAAACATTCATCAATTAATCAAATGGGATGTTCAAGCATGTTATAAGTTATGACATTCCTTAAGGTTTAGAAATCATATGAATGAAGCATTTTAAGTAAAACCCATTAGAATGACAATTTTGCATTTTAGAACCAAAACAGCACGAAATTGGCTAAAACAAGCTACAAGAATTGATAGAGTAAGAAGTATTGATACACACAATGTTGTATTGATACAATTTGGGTTTCTTTGGGTTTTAATTCACTGTATTGACACAAGGCTCAAGGGATTAATAAATGCCTTTAGCTTTTTGAAAAATGCTTATAAAAACATAATTTTGCATTCCAAAACCCATAATTTGAAGTCCTAATGCCAGCCTTGGATTTTAATCATTTGAAATGATCAAAAGTTTGAATTAAAACAACTTTTCATAAACAAGTTTCAATGATTTTGCATATTTGGTCATACAAATAACTTACATTCAAGCAATATGCCACTAGAAGTCTTGAATTAAGAAATTTTCATTCAAACCATATACGCACAAATTTATAAACATGTTCAACGTATTCCAAACTTGTTTAAGCTATAAAATAAAAACTTACTACATAATCAAACATTTTAAGTCTCATGCAAGCATAATTAAGGATGAGGCATTAAAGAGACTTAAAGGAATATCGATGCATATTCATGGCATTAAATAAGTAAGCTCTAAATGCTCCCCCTAAGGATACACATATATTTTAGTCATGCATTAGAGCTTTCTAGGAACTTAAAACATGGTATTTATCAAAATTAAAGCTTTAATGCACAAATCATGCTTGAGTTCATGCTTTATAACATTATTTTACAAATCAAACTAGCATAATATCATTAAGCACTGAACCATCAAATGCATACACAATTAAGCTTATAATCATTCAAGATGTAAAAAAATGAATTTTCATTACAAACATTTTGCATCAAAACCATATCTTGTAAAAAAATTTCAATAAATCATTATATATAAATAAACATATATATAACATGAATAGGTAATCATAAATGATAGAAAAAAGCTTAAGGCATAGAGGTTACCTATCACACTTTCTTGTGTGTTTAGGGCATCCAAATATATTACTTTGCTTTTTATTACTCCAACACACCTATAAGAGACTTTCACTTGCATTTCTATAGTCAAATGGCCTTAGGTCTTTAGAGGTTAGTCTTAAAGCCTCTTGTTCCTTTAGGAACCCATACTTGCCAACTTTAAATTGTGTCCTTTTCTTAATAAGATAAGTGATGTATAACTATGATATTGGCAATAAGTGTATTTGGTCATGCTCTTTAGAAGGGATTTTTGTAAAATGATTTTATTTTCTTATTCCAAGCTCAATATTTTTTTAAATCAAAATTAACTTTTTCCTAAAATATTAATTTTTAACTTGGAATCATCAAAATAATTTTTTAAATCCTTATTTTCATTTTCAAATTTAATTTTTTATTTCAATAACAAATCATTTTCAATTTTTAATTTCGAAATCATTTTTATATATTTTGAGTTTATTTTCTTAAACTCAATTGCAAGTTCATCTATGCATCTTGCAATTCATCAAATGAATCTTACAATTCATTAATGAATAAGAACTTGAATTACAAGAGCCTAAAGTTACCTTGGGCTCATCAAGAGCCATGATGAAAGGTTCCCAATTTGGTCTTTCTTGGAGTCATCATCATCGAAAAGTCATTATCACTCAAGCCGCTAGAAATAGTGGGCAATGAGATTTGACGTGGCTCACTTCTTTATAATTATAGCATACCAACTTGTTAACCTATTTATTATTTTAGATGAATTATTTTTCTTATTTTAATGAATTTTTTTGGCAAAAATGATCATCTCAACAACTTCACTATCCTCATCATCATCCTCCACTTCCTCACTTAT
This sequence comes from Adansonia gregorii, assembly GCA_038382025.1. NCBI lineage: Eukaryota > Viridiplantae > Streptophyta > Magnoliopsida > Malvales > Malvaceae > Adansonia > Adansonia gregorii. Next base: position 58,734 of record JBBYHO010508756.1, on the reverse strand, counting down.
GGAAGCCTTTAATGCAACTTTGACTTTCTTTTGTTGCTCTTTTCCATGTTCATCTTCATTTCATATGTGAGAAGTAATTCAATGAGCTCATTTGATGCAAGAAGTTTAAGGTCTTTTGACTTTTCAATTGCTATCACCTTATCTTACCATGTCTTAGAGAGGCTATTCAACATTTTCTTATCTCTTTATTGGGATGCACTTTCCTAATACCTTTCAAATCATCAAAAATGTCTATAAATCTATTGGAAATTTCTTTGATGCTATCCTCTAGTTTCATCTTAAACATTTCATATTCAAAAGTGACCATGCTAATCTTGGACTCTTTGACTTGATTAGTCCTTTATGTATGATAGCTAACTTGTCCTAGATCTTCTTGGCATTATCACTTAATGACACTTTATTGTACTTATGTGAACCTAATGCATTAAAAAGCGTATGCATGTCTTTAGCATTCAATTAAGCCATTTTGGTGTTTTTTATTCATTCCCACTCTTCTTTGTGGACTTCTAGATCATTTATCATCTTTGCTAGGGCGAGTGGGCCATTCATGATATCCTCCATGCTTGATAATTATGGACTTAGGCAAAGAGTCTCATCCTCTTTTTCCAATAGGCATAGTCTTCACCATTAAAAAAGAAGGCCTCACGATTAAATATCCCTCTTGACCTATACTAAAAATATCACCATTAGCCATTTTGCTTAGTTTTTTACAGATCTTTGCTCAAGAATATTAAGCCTGTAAGAATGAGACGCAAGCTATGATACCAATTATTAGCACTTTTAGTGAATAAAATCAAGAATAAGTTAATTGATTTTACAATTTTTTTGCAAAATAAAACTTTAATAAATGAAATTGTGAAATCTAGGTAATAAGTTTTGGATTGCAAGTTACTGAATAATAAAAACAATCAAAGAGATAGGGAAAAAAAAGCAAACACAAGTATTTAGAGAGGTTTAACCTCAATTAACTATGTCCTCTACATTGACGTCACTAGCCTCAAATTTCCTCAATTCATTAACATGAATTGTCTATCTTTCAAGGACCAGGTATAACCGTTACACTCTATATCTTTCTAGGTTAAGATAGTACCTCTATCCCTTATCTTTTATGGCAAAAAAATAACCCTTCTCTACTTTTTAATTGGCTAAGTAAAAACTCTTTTTTTTATAAAGGTTAAAGTGTAAATGAATAAAACCTCCAAAGGTCGATGTTTACAAGAGTTTAGGCATAATGAATGACAATTCTAAAGATAATATTACAAGGAATACAAGAATAGTTAGGAAAAATTAACCCTATAAATAATAAACAACTTAGAAATATGAAAGCAATGAAAAGTATGACTCGAAGCTTGATCTCTTGGTTCATCATCTTGTTGGCGGTGTTAAAGAGCTTTATTTATAGTCTTAATCATGAATATAGCAATTAGGGATGTTTAGTGAAGGAATAGAGCTGTTAGAGACTTTATTTAAGTGATTTTTATTCATTTCTACAATAGTGTATTGATATATTTACCTGGTGTATCAATACATTGCATTTGAAATTACCAAATATAACCATTGAGCAGCCATATGTTGATATAGCTTAAGGATGTATCAATGCACACCTTGATGTATTAATATATTATGCATTGCATTAATATATTTAAGGGTTTAATAAACTCTAGCTACTGCCAAGCATTATATCGATGCATACACTTACGGTATTGATACACATGCTTAAAAAATATGTTAAAATTGTTTTTCTTGATTTAAATCATATGAAACTTATCTTAAAAAAGTTTTATATAAATGTATGCATTAGGAACACAATTTGGGTATTTAAAGGAGATAAACATTCAAACACCTAATTTCATCTAGGCCTTTTCCTTAGTAATCCTAAAATATTCAAGATTAATAATTAGGTAATCATCCCAGTGGGAGTTGCCTTCTCCAAGTGGACTAGGCATTTTCAAGACTTATTTGATCATATATAAATCACCACTCATGCATGTAAGAGAAAAATTACCATTTCGGGGGTTGTAAAGAATAAATCTTAGATAAAAATGAATTTTAAGGTAAAAAAATTAGCTTTTAAATTTATTCTTTTGCAATTTTGAAATTAATTTTTACTTATGATGTTACAGTCAAATTTTTCATTTTTAACAGTTTCTAAAGATTTGTTTATGACATTTTGGAAATTAACTATTGCAAAATTTTGTCAACATCCACGTACTATTTATGATAATACCTATCCCAAAAAATAAAAAATATTCAAGAAAAAAATCTTTATCAACATTTTATAACACGAGGTGTCAAATTATCAAATTTATTTATTAAATTTAAATATTTTATGGTATCGTGCATGTCATATTTACGAAATTTTTTGATAAAATTTATTCCTAATTTCAAGTTTTCATCTGTATTATTGTTATAGATTAATATTTTGAGTAATGTGTTGAATTTAATTCATTTTTATAAATTTAATGTGTTGTTGAAATTTTCTTAATTCCAAAATATGAATTTTTCTTTCTATAAAATTTTTTAGCATTTAGAATTTTAAATATGCTCTCATATTTCAATAAAATAGCTTGGAAATGGCTTTTTGAAATTCCAATTTATTTTTATTAAATATCAATTTTGTTTCAAAAGGATTTTTCTCGTAAAATTTTACTAGTTTTAAAAATTTTAATTACCTTTGTCTTGCACATAATATTTCTTAGAAAAATTTCTTTCGAAAAATTTTTATGGAAAGTTTATTAATTTTATTTTTTAATTGGATAAATGTTTTTCCATTTAATGGGTTGTAAAGCCCATTAATTTTCCTAATCGGCTCAATCAGGCCAATGAACCCATTTTTATTTTCTACAAAGCCCAAAAACTTGTTTTGATAAAATTTTTCATTGAATTTATAATTTAAAAATTTTATTTCTTGATTACATAATTTTTAATTTGTTACAATTTAATCCATATAATTTACTTTTATCCAAATTAGAAATTTTTTCTTATCTTCACAAAGGCCATGTTCCTAGATGATGAGTCATACATAATGAATGATAAAAAAATGACCATATATGTAACCTTATCAAAAAAAAAAGTAAAAGAATTTAAAAAGTAATAAAAATTAAAAAATTAAAAGAAAAAAATCAAGGTTGTTTAGCCAAGAGGAATTTTATCCCTTTTAGCCAAATCCTTCGCTCTAAATAGGGGGAAGATGCTTTCATTTGGAGGCCTAATGCTTCCATAAACAAAAAACAATAAAAAGATAGAATTTTTTGAAGTATTTCAAGCTTTTAAGGTAGTTTCACTTGGAAAACTCTTGTTTTTTGTCAGTTTCATGCATATTTAATCATTTTAATAGGCATAGTGATTACCTATGCTCATGGATTTTGATTAATGTGGAAAAGCCAAGTATGAAAGCCATGATCAAAGTTTTTTGATTTTGTTATTATATTTTATTTTTAATAGCAGTAAGCTAATTCTAATTAAGATAATTTGTGTTTGTTGGTAGAAATGATGCTATTTTCAAATGTATATATTTTTGCACTATTTTTCACAACTTTTTCAAGTTAATTTATATTAATATGTTCATTATTTATCATGATTTCATGCATATTTGAGCTTGATAGAAATTAGGACATGTATTTGTATTATTATTCATGAAATTATGTGATTTTATGATGATGGCTGAATATGATGTTTTTAATGATTATATAGGTTGGTCGAATATGATGATGGCCCTTGATGAAATTTTCATGCTTGATCTTTATGATGTTTTGGGTTATTTTGTAATATTTGAAATTTATAGTAGCTTAACAATAATTTTTTCAAAATTTTTATGGCTTTAGAAAGTATTTCCATATTTGGCTAAATTTTTTAAGTTTGATTTGGTGATTTTTTATTTTTTAGGCTATTTAGTAATTATAGGAAACACAAGGACCAAATTGCAAAAAAATGAAAAAAAATTCCAAGGCTATTTATGCTTGGCCTAATCACTTGAGGACTTTTAAGGCATTTTAAACCTAAAAATTTTTTCATGCATTTTTTACATGTGTGGATGCAAATCATGCATTTTAAACCTTTCAAGGATTTTTTTGCAATTTTAGAAAGTTTAAGGATTTGTTTGCAAAAAATGAAAAAAATTATTCCAAAGGCAAGGGTGTTTGGTCAAATGCTTTTGGTGATATTTGCTGTGTTCTCTATATTAATTTTGATGTGTTTGATGTTTAATTATGTATTTTATTTCATTTAGGGACCATTTTGTAAAATTAGAAAGTTTGGAATTTATTAGGTAAACCCTACATTTTTTGGTCAAAAAGGTCTTTACCCACATCAAATTACCCATTTAGGTATTTTTCTCATTTTAAGAATATTTTTAACATTTTTATCCATTTTAAGGCCAAAGTGTGTATGGAGAAATTTAGGGAATCAGTTGCAATTTTTGCATTTTAAGTCACCTTTGTTGTCCAAGTTACCCATTGAAAGTATAATTGTCATTTCATATCATTTTTGGGTCCTTTAAGGCACATAATACTTAAATGTCAAAGGTAAACCTTAAGGGTATATTCATCATTTACCTTACAATCGAGTCCTTTATGATTATATGTTGAAGGTGCATAATAGGGATGGGTTTCTCTTTTTATGAAGCTATCAAGTCCTTTAGAGTACCAGGATACTTTAACATCGAAGGTAGACCTTAGAAACATTTTAGTATTATATATTAGAACCAAGCCCTATGTGATCACTAGGATACTTCAATGTCGAGGGTGCATATTAGGAGTAGGTTTGTTCATTTACAAAGCTATCGAGTCTTGTAAGCTACCAAGATACTTTTATGCTGAAGGTATACCTCAGGGATATTTAAGTAATTTATCTTAGAATAGAGTCCTTTAGGGTTTTGGGATATTTTCATATTAAAGGTGCACTTTAAAACATTTTGGTCACATAGACCAAGTTCAAGTTTTAGGATAGGTTTCTATCATTTTTAATAAAATATGAAATTTTCAATAATTGAGGTAATATACCCGAGTGAAATAATCCATGGGTGTACTTGTTAGTGTATGGAAGCTACCTTATCAATTATTTTAAACAAAGGTATAACCTCTTAAAAAGAGAAAATTAGGATTTTTCATGAATTTTATCAAAAACATTTTCTATTCCTCCAACCCTTTAGTGGGGTGCAAAAAATATTTTGATTTTGAAAATCTTTTGTATTCCTCTAGCTTTTCGGTGGGGTACAAAAGAGGTAATGATAAAAACTTTCATATTTTTTTGGTTCTCTTATGCGGTACAGAAGATATTTTTATTTTCAAAAATATTGAAAGCTTGATTTTCTTGAACAAAATAATAATTTCTTTCATAAAGTTATATTATGGTATATGAGAATTATAATTAAATACCATATATTGAAACCGAATAAAAATCAATATTTAAGTTAACATGTAATTAATAAGGTACCGATTTTTAGCATCATGAGGGGCATTATTCCTTACTCGTGATTGTAACTAACTCCTATAAACCTAGGAGTTTGTTTTCTAGGGTTTCGTAAGCCTTGAAATACAAACTCTGGTAGGTGACAATCTCACTAAACCAAAATATATTGGTAGCAACTCCAAAATTAATGGTTATGTTGCAATGACTATTTAGGGTTAGGCAGAGTGAATGATTCATCTTGATGACTCAATCCCAAAAATATGAAAAAATGATAATGATATGGCCCCTAAAAATAAAAAATAGTGATAAATATATATAAGAATGAGCGGTACGCCCATATTTTAAGTTTGGCTGGTAAAGATTCATATCCGGACCATGTTATGACATCTTGGCAACTCTATTGGTGACAGGTTAAAGAGTTAAGCCTAAAATTAATCATATGTTAACTAAATTTTGATTAATTTGGTCTCATTCAGTATTTAGCTATGATTCTCATTATATTTTGAACAAAAATTTTTATTATATTTTTTATTTATATGGAAATTCTGCCATATATTGTTCATATTTTTATTCACTAACACTTTTGTTTCCTACGCAACATGCTATGGACATGCATACCATTGGACTTTCCTTCAAGCATTTTGAGGGGCCATAGGTGAACTAATATTTTAAAATAGGGTGAAGTAGATTTGCCTTCTAGGCTGTTGGAGTCTATTTGGGCCAGTGAATAACCTACTGGATTTAAATTCCTATGCCTACCTAAGGTGTTAACTTTGTTACAAGCATGGAAGGTACTACCATTCAAATTGAACCTTTTTCGACATAAACCCTTAATGGTAAGGATTAGGGCACCTTATTAGTTTTTTTAGAGTTAGGGAAACAATTTGAGAACCTATTTATATGCCCAATCTAAACTTGATGCAATGAACTTTAAGGGTTTCACCTAGGTCGAGCCATACCTAGTTTTAATTAGATACATATGAGGGAATGATTCTAACCTTTCACTTTTATAATTTGATTCTCTTGACAGCAACACATGTACTTTGTGTTGCTATGATGAATTTTATCTTTATTTTATTTATTTCTCACTTTGATTTGCCATATTATGATGAATTTTCTTGGAGCATTTTTTATACTTCCTATTTCACTTTTAATAAAAATTTTTGCAATTAAAAAAAGTAGACTTCATGGATTATTCCTTAAGTTAAAAAAATCAAAGAAGGAAAGAAAAGGAAAACATGAACCTTATTTTCAACAAAAAGAGTAAAAAAAGAAAAAAAAAGGGGAAAAAATCAAAATCAAAATCAGATTAATCAATTTTGAAGCCTTTAGGATTTTTTTTCTTTTTAATTTTTGCGTCACATCTATATCCCTTAAAAACTTATAAAATTCATTCGCATCTATAAGATTCATACATTTATTTATTTATATGCTAGTACATTCATAATTTTCATAATGTACTAAATTCATTCCATTTTTTTTTGCATTTTAAGGACCAAGACATGGATGATAACATAAAAGCAAGAATTAGCAAATTAAAGTCCCTCCAAGAAGAATATGGTCAAGGAGCCCAAGGTATAGAAAATCTAATCAATATGCTAGTAAAATGATAGAGGATCTATACAAGATAAAAGTGGAACTTTGCTTAGGAGCATTATCCTCAATGAATCTAAAAAATCAGAGCCTGAGAGATCCATTGGAAGCATGAATAAATACCTTGGAGGGAATAGTTGGATGAATAGGGCATGAGATTTGAGAGATAAAGGAACAATTGTCCAAATTAACAAAAATTAAAGATCATCGAGTTGATCCTTAAGAGTAGCTAATCCATTCAACCTAACCTTTGGCACTTAAGACTCAAAGATTAGATTGAGCATACTACTAATGAAGATTCCAATCCCTACTTTATTCATTAAGTGAAGCAAAAATGCCCAATTTCACATCGATATAAATTAGCCTATCCTCTAACCTTGTTATTTTTTCTAACACAACCCTGCCATCTTCTAGTGTCAATACTAAGAAAAGACCAAGAAAGAAATGCCAATTTGATTCGATCCCATTATCCTATAAAGAATTGTATTCTCTCTTCTTCCAAAATCAGTTTGTTGTTCCTCAATACGTTTTTTTCTATGAACCCTTTTATCATAAATGGTGTGCTATTAATAAACATTACAAATACCATATGGGGTTACCAAGATATTCTATAAAAAATGCAATGCATTCAAGTGAAAAGTTCAAAACCTACTTGATGCTAGTGTAATCTAGGTTAATCTAATGTCAAATGTTGCTGCTAAGCTTTTATTATGTTATTGGAAGCATTAGAATATTGAGGAGCAATGAAATGATTGTGAAGATAACCTTTTGGCTACTTGGTGGGCTTTGTAAATATAGGGCTAAAAAAATTAGGATTTGCAAAGATTCCTTAAAAGAGTTAACATGGCTAAAAAAATAAAGTGTTTCTAATCGTAGTCCTTTAGTTTCTTCTTTTAAATCTTATAAATGTGGCTTTGTATGCCAACAATGAATGAATAAATTAGAAAGTTTTGGTTAATGAAACAATAGTGTTGAATCATGACTCGAATTCCTTAGATTCTTGCCCTTACAATAATCTCTATGTATGGCACTTAGCCAATTGCTTAGCACCCAATCTATGCCATTGAATGTTGTGTTACTCATTCATTCATTCATTCATTAATCCCTATATCAATTTTCTTTTCATTAATGTCCATACAAGGATGATAATAAAAATTAATGTTAACAAGACACACACATATTCATGTAGATTGATTTAAATTATTTTTCCAATGTAAGTGGAATAAGACAAAATCATTAGATGAAAGATAAATGGTAGAAAGAAATATAAGCATGAATTCTAAGGTTGATGGAACTAGTTATTGTAAGGGAGCTAATTTACCAACAGCCATAAGGTACTATCGACATTTCTGCCAAAGTATCTATCAGAGAAGAAGTAAAAAGACTAGCAGTTAATGTTGAAATACCCAAAATATACAAAAAAAATGCACTTGCTATTAATCTGCCACTAGCTATTTATATTAATCTTGACACCCTCCCATAATGGGTAGATATGAGGACCATCGCCAAATAAGAGGATTCGATGGCCCCCGACTTCGATGAGAAGAAAGGTACAAGTAGAAGGGCAAAAAGAGGCTAAAGTAGAAATAAAAAAATGGAAGTTATAGCTTCCTGAAATAAGGTTAAAGGCCATAAAAAAGGATGAGTTCTATAGAAGTATCGATATTGATAATCTTAGTCTAGTGCTAGATCTGATTGTCCCGTCAAAGTTTAAAATCCTAAAGCTTGAAAAGTATGTTAGATTACTATGTTCTAAAGCACATTTGACACCATATTGCTATAAAATGGCTAGGTATGTTAGGGATAAGAAATTGCTTATCCATATTTTTCTTGAAAACCTGACTAAGGCAGCTTTGGAATGATATTTCCAATTAAAAAAGGCTAAGTGAGCACATGGAGGGATTTGGCTTGAGGATTTTTAAGATAATATGAGCATAGGATGGAAATTACTCTGGATCAAAGAACTTTCCAAACCATTAGAATGAATCTAATGCAAGCTTTATAGAATATGCCGATAGATGGAAAATAGTAATCGCGTGCATCCAACCACCTTTACTGATAAGGAATGCACATTTATTTAACAAATACTGTACCACTTCAATACTATTACAAGTTGGTTAAAAATGTTTTCTCTAAGTTTGTCAATGTTTCATTTGCTCTAGAAAGAACTAAACATAGCATAAAAAATAAGAGGATAATAGAACTAGCCAATTGGCATATACTGGATGAGAAAATGATCCTATCAATAAATCCCAATAAGTCATAACCAATGAATGCCAAGACCATAAAAAGTCCAGAAAACAAGAAAATCGATTCTGACTATGTCTTCATCTTGAACCTTCGATCACTTAACAACTTCAGCAAGTTCATCCCTATATCCCAAGATCGTTTATGCAAACATTTTTGACTTAGAGTTCTAAAAGGCAAAAGATTTGAGAAATAGTTTAGGTGATTCTTAAAAATAAAGAAAGAAAAAACATGAAGGTGTATCATGCCCCACCAATTTCCTACTTCGAGCTCTTTCTTTCATTCATTTAAAGTCACATAATCTCCGTTGTCCCAGTTAAGCTTAGGAAAGCATCTTACCCAAATGGTATAATCTGAACGTTAGATGTGAATATCACCAAAAGGTAGAAGGCTATTCCATGAAGAACTATAATGCCGTGAAAAGCAAAGAACAAGCCCTTAAGAATGCCAACCTAGTAAAATTCTAGGAGCTAATCGATGCCTATCAAGAATAATTGGCCTAAGGGTCATTAACCTTATGGTAGTATGCCAATCAGGGGCAGTTTCTTTCTTAACTTTAAGATTCTATATCTTTCTCTTTAGAAACTATGAATTTTGAAATGGATGAGCATCGTCCATCCAATCATATGCCATGAACTTTGTTAAGAATGATTTCCAGTATCTAGGGTAATGAGAATATTTCAAAAAGTTTTGATTTGGGTAGGCGATCACCATTAAACTATACTATCTTAAAACTATCCTTTACTTCCATTTATATAATTGTCCTTGGCTTTTAACCATAGACCTTTCACAACCATAAACATTTCATACCTAAATGTTCTTTTCTAGATTTTTTTAGGGTCGAACAAATAGGTTATGCTCTTAAAGATCTAGATGTTGATAGTTCAACATGTGTCAAAATAATAAGGTATTCCAAGATTTCCCAAATTCATTTGGATAACATTTTACCATAACTTCCATGAGACTCTTCCAAATCCTTAATTTTAAGAAGACTAAGAGTAAACATGAGCCAAAAACACCTTGTCTTTTAGGATAAAACCTTTTCAATCTAAGGCCTGATAAATAAGATGTGAGATTCAAGGTTTTCCTATACAAATTCAACTTTTTAAAAAAAAACTTACCAAAATCAAGATTCATTAGTGGCTATAAAGTTGATAATGTTAAGGGGCATGAATAAACTCAAAATATTGAAAAAGAGGAAAAAAAATAGAGAGAGAAGAATAAAAATTTTTAAAAGGAAAAATTAAGTGCAACATCATATTATTAGGGTACTCAAATGATTTCAAAAGGAAAACTATCATTTTTCTCTAGAAAAAGCTTTTCAATTCAAATTGCTTTGTTTGAAATGAAAAAAGGCCATTTTCTTTATCTTTTCATGGATATAAAAAATTATTCCTTCTGCAATCCTTTTTAAGCTCGACAATTTATTCTTTTTGTAAACCCTAATCAAAGATCACCCTCCACATTAAGGGCAAGTAAAGCAAAGCTTCAAGATCAAAAAGGGCAAATCCTATTCTAAAGTTACAAGAAGTTAGGTCAATTGTCAAAAGGTAAATTTTGAAGACGAATCAAACTTCAAATCTTAAGGTCATTCAAAGTGAAAAATAAAAAAAATAAGATAAAGAAAAAATATAAAGGAATAAAGAAAATAAAAAGCAAGAAAGAAATGAAGAAATAAAGATGCATTTGTCTTGAAAGATATGTCAAATAAGAATTCATTTGAAGAGAAATAATTGTAGATACTTCATTTTATGGGTTAATTTCTCAGATCCCACATCATAATCAAAAGATGATAGAATCAAAAAGATGAAAAATAAAAATAGGGATAACTATCGAGTTTCATCTCACCAGGCGCCATTAGGCAACATGACACTAGGCAAATATGTTTTTAGAAGGTCTGAAATGCCTATGGGTCATATTAAAGACAAATGTAAAAATAAGACATAAAAGGTCACTATTCGAGGTGTCACCAAAGCCATTCAGATGAACACAAGTTAGTTTCCCATATTTTGTGACCAAGGTGAGGTATTCAAAGAGTCTAAGGTACGTGCAAGTCACATTAGTGCATAAGTATTGATACAAAGCTTTCACCTCACCAAAAATTCAAACTTTCAGATGTAGTATCAATACAAAAGGGTTTGGTATCGATACCTAAAGTATGATCCTGATACTTAGTGTGTTTGTATCGATACAAGCCTTGTAGTAGCTGAAGTTATGAGTTTTGGAAAAATGTATCGATACAAATTCATGGAGTATCGATATAAGCCTTTAACTTTCAAGATTGAAAACTATTTTTCACTCTTGGTATTGATACACATTTTATTATATCAACACTCATGGCTAAAAATTGCCTTGTGTATCAATACAAAAGAGTTTGGTATCGTTACCTAAGGCACAATCTTGATACTAAGTGTGTTTGTATTGATACAAGCCTTGGTAGTAGCTGAAGTTATGATTTTTTGCAAAATGTGTTGATACACATGGAGTAGTATCGATAAAAATCCTGGAGTATCGATATAAGCCTTTAAGTTTCAAGACTGGAAACAATTTTTCACTATTAGTATTGATACACATTTTATTATATCGACACTAATGGGTGAAAATTGCCTTATGTATCAATAAAACTTGTTTTGCATTGATACACTAAGCAAATTTTGCCCCGTGTAAGCCATTTTTCAACCTTCAAAAATCTAATTCAAACACATTTCTTACACCAAAAATATCATAATTCATACTAGTATGGGCTTGTGATTGGATTTAAACAAATTTTCAAAGCCTAAATAGCCAATGATGAAAGACATTTTCATGAAATATATGGTTTGTCAGAAAGCATACTTGGCTTTTCTCTAGCTCCAAGCTGTTCCAGCCTTTTTGCACCACTACTCTGGATGGCAAAACCAATGGAAATAAGGGTAGCTGAGCAAAGTACTTAGAGGTGTCCCTTAGTAAATGAATGAAAGATAAAAAATGCCCTTGGTTTGTCTCTAAAAAGCATTAGTTGAACCTTGGATTTAAAGGCAAAGTTTGCTCAGCCAATGATTAATCAATTATTTTTCTAGCAATCTAAAAAACACATCTAGCAACCTCCAAAAAACTCTAAAAAATTATTATTCCTTCTATCCTTAAACTTCTTTCATTCCCATAGCTCTTTAAAATCACCACAAAACCATCTAAAACTCTCCCTTCCATTCATCTTTCCTCTAAAAAATTCTTAGCATCAACACCCTACCCAAAAAAAACTCTTTTCTCACCTAGCTCTATTTTTTCTCATTTCCAACATTTGCATCATTTTAGTGAACTATTTATGCTACCATGAACATCCTAGGACTCCTATGCATCATTGTTACCTTAGTTGTTGTAGTCTTAGGATCCTGACATTCTTTTGATGCCTTGATGTTACTTGGTAGGCCAAACTTCTTCTTTTGCATTCTATCACCAAATTAGTCCTTTATTAATTTATTTTTTTTGTTATGTTTCACCTATTTTCACATGCTTAACACATGCTTGAATGTTTTTCCTAACATGCATTGAGTATGTGCATGCATTTTCTTGCATTTTAAGCAGCTTATGGCATAAACACTTTGTCTTGAAAATTCTAGCATACTTTTTTGCATAAATATGTTCATGTCATCTTCCATAGCTTGGTTTTTCTTGCCATTCATGGAGTTATAATTTCATGCATCTTATTTTTCACTTTTTTGAATTTCTTATCATCTTTTCCATCTTAAAATGTCATCTTTGTGTGTTTGCATGTGTCATCCCTATTGATCTTTATGTATGTTGTATTTTACTCGAGGCATCTTTATCAAGATGCTTGCTTGTCTATTAAAAATCTGATTTTCAAAATGAATCCCTAAGTTAAGTTCATGCTACTTCCAATAGAATGAGAATAGCATTAATTTAATCATTTCATAAAATTAGTCGTCCAATCTTGGGGACAAATTAAACATTTTAGATCTTGATTCATGGTAAAATAAGTTTAAAGATGTTGTTTTTAAACAAAAATGACCCTTTTTATTTGAAAAATTTATTAAGCCTTGATATTGAGTTTAACACCTTCATGGTAGCATAGTAATAGGTTGTTTCATTGTCCTATGTTACTTCGAGACTATATAATGAAGTTGTGATGCCCATGTCATTCTTTTCCCTTGTGTTATGGACATTCGGAAGTCCATGACTAGAATTTGACCTCGAGAAACCTAAAAAAATTCAATAATCCCTTATTTTTAGTTTGGTAGCACTATAGTCCAAGTTAAAAATTATTTTCAAACCATAAAAGATTTTTCTAGAATTTTTTGATATTTTTCCCTTAAAAGGCATCAAAATATCTTTTTTATGCTGTCTTGTTTGCCTTTGGATGATTCCGGATAAGAAATTATTATTTTTTGAACCTTTGCTATCTAGAACCCTAAAACCAACACATTACATCCTATTTGGATTGCTTTGGTCCATCAGATGATCTTTCTATATATTTTAAATACTTTTCCCAAAAGGTTTGTAAAATTCCCTTTCCAAAAAGGAATTGCTTGTGATTTAATGATTTTGAATGAGTCTAAAATGATTTTTCAAAGGCCATCATGCTCTTTCCCCTATATATGCTGCTAGTGTCAAGATAGGCCTAACTTTTAAAATTAAGTTCGCCTAGGAAGTGATTTTCTAGGATTGTTTGAATTTTTATCAATCCTTATTGAGTTACCTTTCTAACTATACATTATTTACTCACTGAAGCCTTCGGATGAACCTAAAATAAATTCAGGAAGAGAGGCAATGCAATGTTGTCCTTTATTTTAACCTAGTTTTTTTCCAAATACCTTTATTGAGATGTTCGAATGTCTTGAAATGCATTTCGGATCATGGCTTAAGAAAAAATTATTTTATTCAAATATTCGATTTCATATTTTCAAAATATATTTTTTAAAAATATCCTTTTCTTTTAAAACATAAAAATTTTCATATTTGGGGATAGTCTAACCTCATCACTCTGGATGGATACTTCAACCTTATTTTCCACTAAAAACTTGAATTTTCTCTCTTAGATTTATTTGAGATTCCTAATTATTTTCTTAAATCATAAAAAATTTTTATTTGTGGGGATACTCCAAAGCTTGATTGTCCCTCCTTTTTATGCCCTTTTGTCTATGATTGTTTGTTTGTGAAATTATTATATTCTTTTTCATCTTACTAACACATTTTCTTTTTATAGTGACTATCATGCATTCATATTTAAATTCTTTTTCAAAAAAATTTTACAATGCAATATTCTATGTTGGTATCTCTCTAAGGCAGAATACAAAATATTCTAATTTTAAAAATTTAATCTAGAAATTATTATCCAAAAAATCCAAAAAATCCTAATGCTTCTCATATCTCTATGGTGGATAGGTGATATAAAATTTTTTATCAAAAGCCAAATTTACAATTTACATAAAAATTCATGCATTAAAAGGGATTATATCTAAATAATGACCAAATGGAACCGATTAAGCTGAAACCAAAGGGAACATAATTACTAGGTACTAATTTCGAACATCGTGGGGGCCCTAATCTTTCCACACTATAACTAACACTTTAATCCAACCAACGAATCTTTGGACCTTGTAGACATTGAAATCAATGTCTAAATTTTGGTAACTCGGGATATTGTTTTCAATAGGCATTTGATCATGCCTTGCCTGAAATGGTCAATGGCAACTCCAAATTTAGGTTTACTTTACATAACTTTCCAATACTAGTTGGATAAGCGATTCGTCTAAGAGCCTCTCTCCCCTTCGTAGTATAACGCCTAATCTAAAACCTGACCAAGGGATAAATTAAAGGCTTAACCACACCACTATATGTATATATATATATTTTTTAAGTCAAGTGTGCCTGCTTCGGATCGTCTGAAGAGAAAAAGTAAAAGGGGCATATTGCGACAGCTTGGCGACTCTATTGGGGAATAGATTATAGAGTTAAGCCTACGACTAGCTGTATCTTACTTGTTCCTTGCCTTTTCAAATTCCATCATTATTTGGTTATAATCCCTTTTCACCTTTATCCACCAACTTTTTGTCTTTTATGTTTGTTGTTTTATGATTGTCATGGACTTTTTTGTTCTCGAATAAATTTAAACTTGAATACATATGGTAATATGGGAGTAAAGCAAAAGGTTTAATTATTTCCCCAACACACACTGTGCACTTGCATTCCATTAGATTCCCACCAAACACCATGGTGAGATTATAGTCCCAGTTACTAGGAGGAAGTAAAGCATCTGCCTTCATAGGTATTCCTCCATGTAGGCAAGGTAAGACTTTTCGAGGTGTAAATTACCTATGTCTCTTGTGAGTACCCTTCTGCATTTGCATAGGGAAATACATCCACCAAATCAAACCCATTCTGCCAAACCCATTATAGGCCTAGGATTGGGGTGCCTCGGTTATTCTTAGCGGATGAAAAAGTGATTTGGATACCAATTTAGGCATCCACTTAAGCCCATAAAATGAACCGTATGAGCCAAACTATGCCAAACCATACTAGAATATTGCAAGAATTACCCAACGAATAGAGTCACTCGGGAAAATACTTCATATCTTCATTCTTATACACCATCTTGGTAGGCAATAATAGGCATTGTCACCCACATTTATTATTTTATTTCATGATCAATTTTTAGGTCATGCTATTTTGTTTTAGGCTAACCTTCTTTAATAAGTGGATGATGACAAACGAATGTCGTCACCTATAATGCCCCAAAAAAATCATATCTAGCCAAAATAAGCTATTATGCTATCTAAATGACAGCTTAACATGTGTTTGTCATAGGTGTTGATGAATGAATGTTACCACTTAATTAGTCAGTCTTGTCCTTGTGAGGTATAGTGTCACCTTGCTATTTTAACTCGGACACACCATTATGCTATCTGTTTATTGTCAATTATCATGTTCACACTCAGGCATTGTATCACCTATTGTCAGTGCCATTTCTATGATGTATTTTTGTTGCTACTTTTTATATATACCCTTATTTTTATGATTATTACTTCGTGCGGCCAATAACTTATTTCCTTTTTGTTTTTCTGTTTGATGCATGTATCATTTTATCAAAATCATCATCATTATAGGACAACTTGCTAATGGTTCAATGTTCATCAAAGGGTGTCTGCCATGAAGCAATAGTCCATTCAAGACCTAAAAGCTTTTAAAGAAGTCCAAGCATGGTCAAAGTGCCGACAATGTAAAGATAAAAATATCTTAAAACTCAGGTATGTTTCAACAATGCATGAAAGGGTAAAGATAAGGTACCGTCAAAATGATTGGCAAGATTTAAAGCATATATAGACTAGTTGGGACAATATCGAGGGAATTATTCACTAAGAGATGCAGAGATATAGCCCTTTTACTCCAGGTCCATTTGGATATGAGTTTATTGCAAGCAACATCTCAATTTTGGAACCCAACATATTGATGTTCACTTTCAATCATAAAGATTTGGCCCCCATAATTGCCAAATACATTGTGTTACTTAACATTAAGAGGGCCATGACTGTAGAATATATTGCAAGGCTTACACCTTCCAACTTTTAAGAAAAGTTAACTCAGATCCCTAGGGTAGAGGAGTCTTAGACCGAAGTTATATCAAGATGAAGGGGAACAATGAGCAAATTTCATGGGCCAGTTTTAAAGAACCAATGGCGAATATCATTGGCATCCAAAAATCTACGCTTAGGCAATATATGGTGTAGTCATATTCCCCAAGATATTAGGCTATATTGATACAAGGATAACAAATCCCTTTTCTTAATTGCGCTGTAACATTAATCATGCACCTGCTATCATTACTGACATTATTCGGGCTCTCAAATTTTGCAAGAAAATAGGGATGGGTTGTTTCATTGGATGTGCACCATTTCTTCACATTTGGCTTGTCAATCACTTATGCATTAAAGAAAACAAGATATCGTACAACTTTTTACACAACTTTAGCGTTATATCCAAGGTACTTGAGAACGAATGGCCTTAAGACAAATCTAAAGAGCAATGGGTCTAGAAATTCCAAAACCTTAATGGAAAAGAGGTGACATGAAAGGCCTCCTGGTTTTCACCATAAACAATCATAAACCAATGTAGAGATTACAATTGTATGCCGCTCATAGGATTATAAGGAAGCATTAGTTACACACCTATCCTAGTCCTACAACAATTTCAGTATTGAGAATTTATTCCTTTTATCCAAGACCTAGAACAATGGGATTTCAATTATGGTGAGCTAATTGCAAGTCAAAAGTTCAACCAGCATTCCTTGTTTAGAAACAATCTCGCTGCATGGAGAGGTACTAATAAAAAAGTAGTATAACCTCTAGATATGATGAATGAAGGATCCACTGCATCAATGACTCTTTACCATTGTTTGCAATTGAAATCTCATAAGTATTAGTTGATGAATTTCCATATGAGATCGAATTACTCAAGTATGAGTTTGAACAAGAGAAGATAACCTTTACCAAGGAAATGCTCGCTTAAACGAAGAGAAGAATCAATTAGAAATGGAACTTAACCTTTGAGATGGTAAGGTAAATAGGGTTGTTAAAAAGAAAAACCACGTTAAAGAGATTTCCAAAGTTTAAGGAAAGACTATGTGGCATTTAGCAAAGTAAGCGAGTCTTGGTGCCTTAGTAAATCATCAGTTAAATGGAAGGTAGAGATTGCTACACTTGAAAAAAAACTACAGCAATGGCAAAAAGTAGCTAAAGTCAATATAGAGAAACTTATTGGAACCCACACCCCTGCATTACCTTACCAAAAAAAGAGTAAACGACTAAAAGCTTACTCAATGATTTGAGAGCAAACCAAGCTAAAAATGAGACTGACACTCAAAATTTAAGATTTAAAGCATTCTTCTGAAGCTCACCAAGACCAAGTCGATGAATTACTAAAAGCCTTTGAATAGTAAGAGTAAGAATGGCTCCAAGTGCTGGATCAGCACACCAAAACTATTAGGACCACCATTGCCATCTCATTGAGTAGATTCAAGTAGCTTAGTAGGAGGCTAAGAACATGATGGATGGAGCTTGATCCTTGACACATCATATCTCACCTGTCAAAACCAATGAGCAAGAACTATTGTATTTTATAGAACATTAATTAAGCAATGTAACCGTGTCAGACATTTTGCGAATATAATCGTGTGTAATAGGGATATTTTTTTGTTTTAATAAAAGATGCTATTGGTGAAGTCATTCCCTAAGTTTGATTGTCCGATGTGTATTTCCATGACTAATCTAACTTTTTTATTATTTCATGCATTCATGCTAATTGTCATCTAATTACATACTTATCTTTATCTTATCAAAAATGCTTATGACACATAATAAAAGTCTAATCCAATAATAATCTAAAGTGAAACTGATTACAAAGCTTGCATTGAGCGACTCAAACTTATGTATTGGGAATCCTAAGAGCGGTCATTCTTTAGGAATAAGAAGCTTTAAGCTGAGATTGCATAATTAACTAAGCTATTATTTGAAGCTTTGAAGGAAAAAGGGCAAACAAGTATCGTCAACATGGTAAAAGAGCCAACCAATCCCAAAAGTAACTTGAATGGTAGTACTTAAGCCACCAACACTCAGGAAAAGGCATTGCACAGATAGCATCCTACAATAGCAAATATCCTATCTACCAAACCATTCATTTTCATTAACCTTGCAGCAGTATCCCATTTGGTTAAAGAGTTTTAGGGTAGAGGCTTTTCATTGGCTTGGTCTATTGTCCTAACTCTTGATGAGCAAGCGAAACAAAATAAAAGCAAAGGGTCCTTGGAAAATGATAAAGATGAAGACTTAAACAAGTATTAATCATTAGAAAATCATCTTTGAGTTGTCGAAGGAATTGACAAGTTTAGGATTATGGACGTAAAATCTTTGGGACTAGTTTTCAGTCTCATCATCCCACTTAAATTCGAAGTGCTAGTTTTTAAAAAGTATACTAGGACTCCAAACCCAGTGGCATACCTTCACATTTTCTATCATAAGATGGTAGGGTGTAAAAAGAATGAAAAGCTACTTAGCTATCCATTGATGTATAAGGCTTGTTCCTGTAAGAATTTAGACATAGGCAGATTTAGCTCGTGCTTTTCTTGATCAATTTAAGCATGTGTTCGATAAGATTGTAGATTATCTCTCCCTTATGAACATAGAAAAGAAAGCTTTGAGTGCTTAAGGCAATATGCTCAAAGATAGAGAAAATAAGTAGCTCAAATTTACCCTCTTTTGACTAAAAAAGAGAAACCAGTTATGTTTGTCAGCATTTTACTAGCTCCCTACTATAAAAGGATTAGTGGGAAACACCATAAAAAATTTTACACATATGGTCATATTAGGTGAAATGATCGATAATGCTATCAAAAGTGGCAAAATATCATTGGAGAATCATTTAAGTCAATCAAGAAATCAATAACTAAAGGTAAGGAGGAGGTGAATACTATTAACAAAAGTCATACCAGGTTTGATCGAAATTCACATTTAGCGTAAGGTATGTACTTTCTAGACATATTGCAACCAGGTTTTAACCCTTACTTATCGATGCCACAACTAGTCTATTTTAACGAGATCATTTAGGGAATAAGCTTCGCGCTAAATCCCATTCAAAATATAGCTCAGAGCATAAAATTCTATAATATAAACAATGCAAAAGCTCTAAATAATCAACAAGCACCCAAAGAGAGGGAACACTTTGAGCTACTACCTTACTCCTATAAAGAAATTTACTCTCGTCTATTTGCTAATCAGCTAGTGGCCCTAGTATTCACGAACTCAAGATCACCTTTATACCTCAATTGGCATGACAAAAATGCCTATTATGAGTACCACGCTGGGGTACAAGGCCACTTTATTTAGAATTGCAACTTATTTAGGAGAAAAATACAAGATCTGCTAGAAAAGGATGTGATTAAGGTCGAAAAAGGACTTAAACCTAACATTAGAGTCAATCCACTTCGTAACCATGCAGAGCCAAGAATGAATGCAATGATCGAGGGGATAAGATGTTGGGTCAAAAAGGCATCAAAGAAGTTAAAACCCCAATGAGCAAGGTCTGGTAAACCTTTGTGAAAACTAGAATGGCGTCAGATGTTAAAAAAATAGAGCACAAAAACCACTGAACCATCCTGCTATCACTGTAATCAAGAGCATGCTTTTTAGCACTATCCAATTTTCCATAAAATGGTCCAAATGATGATGGATTGAATTGAAATCAAGTTTTGCAAGAAGCGGGGTGAACGCATCAATGCCAGAGAAAAAAATCTACTATCGATTAGGTTTCAAATTATTTTTCTCTTATAAGCATGGAAAAAAGTTGACGAAAGCATCAAGTAATACACTCTGAGGTTGATGGAAAAAGCTACCTAAATTCATCCATTGTTGAAGAAAAACAAATAATCATTAGATTTATTGACACATTATAAGTGCTCTATTATGATAAGGTAGTGAAGAGAATTCTAAGGAATTTCATAGATGTATAAGTATTATGCGAAATAATTGATGAAGCCATAAAAAGTGCCTTAGGCAAGAGAAATACCTCTAAAGGCAAAAGGAATAAAATAATAGAAAGCAAACAACAATTGAGATCCAATACTGGAGCCAGTTCATCTTAAACTCAAATTGAGTTAGATATGAGTAGAACGGCTATTGGAGAAAACTGTAAGGTCATAGAAAACTTAGATAAGGTCAAAACACCATTGAATTTGGTCTAGCAAGTCCTAGTGCAAGCCAAATTAGTCAATAGGGTCGAAAAGATGAAGGATAGAGCTTATGACTTTTATATTCCATCTATGGCTTCGCTCTTCGAATATGCAAAGAGTTTTGGCTATGGTTCAAAGGATAATGAAAGAGGGTACCATTAAATTCTATGATAAAAGGTGAGCCTTGCATACCAAGTTTATAAATACGATACCATCTATTAATGCCACTAAAATGAAGGGGAATGATCCTCCTTATGGTATTAGAAGACCATTGGTATTGATCGATAATTGATCGAGAGTTAAAGATGTCATTGTTTAGCCTATGCTGAAGATGATCATTTAACTTCTATCCTATTTCCTTTATAAGGATAACAAGGTTGTTACCTAGAATTATGAAAGCAAAACCTTAATCATCGAAGAATCTAGTCAACAAGCAACAAATGCCAATTTCTCAAGGGTAAGTCATCAACTCAGAGTGGTAAATGTTATGCCTAGTAGCATCAAAAAGTGAAACTCAGCAAAAGAATACCACCTTTCTTCCTCAGGCACTGAAGTTTACAGTCGAAGGCTTAGATCCGACAACTTTCAAAGAGCTAGTAAGTTAGAAAAAAAGCTACAGAATTCCTTAAGTTTATCAAGCATAGCAAATATAGTATCATCAATCAGTTGAACAAGCAACTTGCCAAGATATCTGTGCTATCGCTATTATTGAATTCTAAAACTCATAGAAATGCTCTCCTCAAGGTTCTAAATGAGGCATATGACCCTTTAGACATCTTAATAAGCAAGTTGGATTGCCTAGTAAGTAACATCAATGTTGACAACTACATATCTTTCAGTGATGATGAAATCCCATTTGAAGGAAGAGAAAACTATAAGGCTCTTCACATCACCATATACTTTAAAGGTAGAAGGTGCACATTGATAATGGGTCATCTCTAAATGTAATACTCGTATCATGATTGAACAAGCTCTCCATTAACATATCCCATATCCAAAATAGTCACGTGTGGTGTGAGCATTAGGTGGAACTTATAGAAATGTTATGGAAAATATCACCGTTCTACTCCGAATTAGCCTATTCACTTATGAAGTAGACCTCCATGTGATAGATATTGCTCTATCATATAACTGCTTATCGGGAAGGCCTTGGATTCACTTTACAAGGGTAGTGCCATCATTGTTACATTAAAAGTTAAAATTTATCATCGAAAACAATGTTTTCAATATTGAAAGGGAAGAATATATCATCATTACTTCCTCAACTAATGTCCCATATATCAAGCAAGATGATGATGTCCTAAAATTTTCATATCAATCCTTTGATTTTGACAATGCCACATATCTCAAGAAAAGGTTACCAATGCTTGAGCCTTACCTATTGAAGAGTATTTATATGGGTCTAAAGTTAATTGTTGGCAAAGGTGCCCAGGCGAGAAAGAGACTTAGAAAACACCTTCAAAAGATTGATAAAGTCTTGAAAGTTATCAACTAGACCTATAAAATAGGGTTAGGATTCAAGCCAGTGCATGCTTAAAAAAACCATGAGAAAATAATGGCTTATCTATTGGGACAAGATGTAAGATATGAACCAATAATATTTCCACTACTTCAAGAAAGTTTTCATCCAAAAGCATATGTGAATACCTGTTTTGCCAGTGTCATGCTTGTACTAAACAAAGCATTTGTAAATCTCTCTATCAATGCAATTAATGAGCCAGATACGTTAGTAATAAATCAAGAGATTCGCCTATGCCCTTTAAGATTTGTTCCAAGTGTTTGAACTGAAACTGAGATTCTTGTACTTTTTAACTCTGTTTCAAAATAATGGTATGAACTAAACCTTCATGCTTTTGCCTAAAAGCATTATAGAATTCTTTCTATTGGCATCTTTTATTAAGTATTGTCAATAAAAATAACAAAGCATTATGCATTTCATGTTTCATGTTCATTTTCATAGTTCTTGCTAACTTTTAGACTTTTCTTAACATATTTTTCCACATATATTATTCTTTTTCCATATTTTCGAGTACCCCAATGAAGGTGACATGAATACTCATACTAAGACTCTAAATACGAATTTTGAGCAACAAATCTAAACTGCTCAGGTGGAGTCCAAAGAAGATTCAGAACAGAACCCCATACCTCCAAATCTATTGAATAGGAAGAAAAATAGATATTGTCTCATGAAATACCTATCAAAACCATAACATTGGAATAAAATAAGACAAAAAAAAGTTAAAATTGGAACCTCCATAAAAACATTAACTCAAGTTGAACTAATAAATCTTCTTTAAAAAAATTAGGATGTGTTTGCCCTAGTCCTCCTAGGATACACTCAAATTAGACATCAACGTTGTGGTCCATAAACTTCCCTTTAAACCTGAGTGTAAGCCTACACAATAAAAGCATGAAAAGATAAAACCTAAAATGCTTCTAAAGATCAAAAAGGAAATAAAGAGGCAATATGAGGCAGGATTTCTCACAGTGCCAAATATCCTAAGTAGGAAGCCAGTATAGTCCTAGTTACTAAGAAAGACAACAAAGTGCAAATGTTTATACATTATAGGGATCTAAACTGAGCTAGCTCAAAAAATAATTCCCTTTATCATATATTGATACCCTAGTAAACAACACCATAAAAATGCACTATTTTCCTCTATAGATAAGTTTTTGGGTTACAACCAAATTAAAATGAAAGCTGAAGACATGGAAAAGACCATATTCCTGACCATGTTTAGCATTTTCAACTACAAAGTGTGCTTTTCGAGCTTAAGAACACTAGGATAACCTACTAAAGGGTGATGGTAGCATTGTTTTATAATCTCATGCACAAAGAAATTGAGGACTATATGGATGATATAATCACTAAATCGCCAAAAGACAGTGAGAATATGGCCAATATGTAAAAACTCTTTCAAAAACTTTGCAAATATCAACTTAAGTTAAATCCCATAAAATCTAGATTTAGTATCACATCTGGAAAACTATTAGGCTTTATTATGAGTTAGAAAGGAATAAAAGTCGATCTTGACAAGGTTAAGGCCATTCAGAATCTAACGCCAGATTAAACATAAAAATAAGTAAGGAGTTTCTTAGGATGGTTAAACTACATAGCTTGATTTATATCTTAGCTTATCGATAAATACGATCGAATATTTTGGCTATTTTGAAAACAAAAATCATAAAGAATGGAACAAAAAATGCTAAAAAGCCTTCTATAATGTCCAACATTACCTTTTGAACCCTCTGGTACTTGTACCACTAATGCCAAGCCAACCTTTTATCTTGTACTTGTCAATTTTTGACAAGTTAATGGGCTTCATATTAAGTCAATATAATGAGCTGGGAAAGAAGGACCATGCTATCTACTACTTGAATAAGAAGTCTATATGATGCAAAAATAACTATTCAATAGCAGAGAAGTTATGTTGTATTCTAGCTTAGACGCCTAGAGTTTAAGGTAATACATGCTGTACTACATTACATGGTTGATGGCCAAAGTTAATCCCATCAAGTATTTATGCAAAGCTCTTGCCTTCTCAGGGATTAGCTAGATTGCAAGCCTTGCTTTTTGAATACAACATCGTGCATGTGAACTAGAGAGCAGTTTATCTTAAAAAATGTACTTTGATAGAATACATTAGGGCATGGAATTAGGGAAATTCTCATCTTATGTAATGGAAACCACTACCCTTTCATTATAAGACTAAACTTCAACTACATGACCAATATAGCTAAATATGAGCCCTGCATCGTGGGACTACAAGTAGCCATTAAAAGGGATATCTGAACACTGCAAGTATTTAGAGATCCAACCCTTGTCATCTACCAATTGAAAAAAGAATGGAAAACACGTGATGCAAAACTGATTCATTACGAAAGTCTAATCTTAGAACTCAGAAAAGAATTTAATGATATTAGTTTTCAACATATACTTCAAGAAGAGAACTAAATTACTAACACTTTAGCCAACTTGTCGTCAATGTTTAAAGTCAATCAAGAATTGGATATTCTATTTATTTAGATGAGCATCTATACAACTCTAGCATATTGTCATAATGTCAAAAAAGAGAAGTATGGCCTACCATGGTATCATGATGTCCTTTAGTACTTCAAGGATCAATAATATCCTAAATACACTATCGAAACTAATAAAAAAACTATTCAAAGGATAGCCGCAAGCTTCATTTTGGATGGAAAAATTTTATACAAGAAAGGTTGAGATCAAGTACTACTTTGGTGTGTAGATGCCTTTGAAACCAAAAAAAATTCTCAAAGAAGTCCTGAAGGAATTTGTGATATGCATGCTAATGGACGTAAAATGACAAAACAAGTCATGCGATTAGGCTACTATTGGTTCATTTGTTAGAAGGATGGCATTGACCATGCTAAAAGTGTCATAAATGCCAAATCTACGTAGACAAAATCCATGTCCCCCCAATAAATCTACATGTTATGATAGCCTTGTGGCCTTTTTCAATATAAGGTGTGGACATGATCGAACCAATTGCCCCTAAGGCTTTTAATGAGCATCGCTTTATTTTAGTCATTATTGA
Source organism: Adansonia gregorii (assembly GCA_038382025.1). Lineage (NCBI taxonomy): Eukaryota > Viridiplantae > Streptophyta > Magnoliopsida > Malvales > Malvaceae > Adansonia > Adansonia gregorii. The sequence goes on along the minus strand of JBBYHO010508756.1, from coordinate 33,210 downwards.
TTACTTCAACAAGTTAGTAGAGGCAAATTCATATGCCAATGTCAACAAATCTTGTATGAAATTTTATGAAATGGGATATCATTTGTAAATATGGTCTTTTTGAGTAGATCATTGCTGATAACGCATGTAACTTGAAAAACAAAATGATGCAAGTAATCTACTTTCAATTCAAGATTTAGCATTAAAATTTCATCTCATACTATTCGAATATGATTGGGGTGTTGAAGCAACCAACAAAAATATCAAGAAAATAGTAAAAAAGATGGCTAAAACGTAGAAAGATTGGCATGAAAAGTTACCTTTTACATTACATGCCTATCATACAGTAGCATGAACTTTTATAGGTGTTATCCTTTTTTTTCTAGTCTACAGCATGGAAGCTATACTACCTATTTAAATCAAACTTCTCTCACTCAGAGTTGATGAAATCATAACTTAAAAAGGCCAAATGGGTAAGGAATAGATATGAGCAGCTAAATCTTATCAAAGAGAAAAGAATAAAAGCCATCTGTCATGGGCAGATGTATCAAAAGCACATAATAAGGGTTTATAGCAAAAGGTCCATCCTCATAAGTTCTTAGAAGGTGACCTAGTACTCAAACAAATCCTTTCGATCCATAAAGATGCTCAAGGAAAATGAACATAGATTAGGAAAGGTCATATATGGTAAAATGCATATTTTTTAGATGAGCCCTGATCGTAATCGAGATAGATGGCAGCGACTTACCACACCCTATAAATTTTGATTTTCTCAAAAAATACTGTGCTTGAAAGGATTCTCGGATGAAAATTTGAGAAGGCATCTTATCCTCCTTATGTTTTCACTACTTCACAATGAAAAATAATAAAAAAGAAGAAAAAAGAAAAAAACCTCAGATAAAACCCTAAAAAGGCAATCAAAAAAATAATTTGGCTTAAGTTGAAAATGCAAAAGGCAACTTAAGTGACCAGACACTCCTTTACTCGAAACCAAATCAAGCCTAAACTATCAATAGCCTATACGAAAACCAACTTACTTCACAATCACAACTCCAATCAAGGCACCAAATTATAACTTAATTCACCTATTCTCCACCAAGCTACCCTACTAAATTCTCTACTTGCCTACACTTGAAAATAAAAACTACCTAGCCTAGTGGCCTCCATCCCACCATGAGGCAATCTAAAGAATATTCTCATGAGTCAACCAATATCGAAAGGATTAAGTGCTTGAGAAAGGTTTTTGAAGATACTTGGTGGAAGACTCATGTCATTAGCATCAAGGGCTAAATAGCCAGAAAAACCTCTCTTAACTATTTTGCATCTTAAAATGTTTTGTGATCTCATAATTTATCATAACTTGTACCTTTTGTCTTTTAAAAGAAGTACAATCGCTTGATTTCGTATAAGGTCTTTTCATAACTTCTACATCCCATTTTGCATCATGTTTATCATTTAAGTGATAATGCTTGATAAATGAACGAAACTGATAATAGGGTTTCCTAACATTAATTGGAAAGATGAAACTTTATAGGAATTTTGTTTCATGTCTAAAGACCAAGAATAAACCCTTGAGGCCATAGTCGATCTTGCCTTTAGGCCCTAAATCTTGAAGACGTACTCAAAACCTTTCCCAATAAACCCAAGCCTCGAGATAAGGTTCAAACAATTGTCTTATCAACCAAAATTCAGAATAATGTACCTAAACCATCAAAGACACCCTTTAAATCATAGTTGGAAAAGAGAAACCTTCTATACTGGCTAACAAACTCAATGCAATGAAAATCCCAAAATATAAGCCATCTAAGCTTAAGATTGTTCTTTCATAATCATGAACCACTAGTACCTTTTAAAAATGGCTTTAACATGCAAAGCTTATGGAAATCTAGAGCAAAATTAACAAAACTTGACACAAAAAGGCACCTTATCAAACTCGTAGAAGATTAAAAGATCAAAAAAGCCAAAAAAAAGACTAATCGCTTGATTAGATTCTAAAATCATCATATTTTCATAACTTAAGCATGATTTTGTATTCTCATGCATTATTCATACAACAACTAACATTCTTTAGGTACAAACTCCTACTCTCAGAAGTCAAAATTAAATAAAACTTTCGGTACACATTCATGTTTTTAAAAACCATTAAAAAGTTCTAGGTAAGAATCCGTCATCTCATAAGTGCATAAATTGAAAAAAAAAATCATTCAAGAAAGATACCTAAACTCACATCTTTTCAGTCATTAAAGAGCAAGACGTATTTTTCCCTTTTAGTCCTCAAAGAGCAGGACTTTTTTTAGTCCTTAAAAAATAGGATCCCTTTTTTTCTTTTCAGTCCTCAAAAAGATAAATGCCTTTTTTTCTTTTTAGTCCTCAAAGAGCATGATGCGTACCTACCTTAGTCTTCAAAGAGTAGGACACATACCTACCTCATTCTTTAAAGAGCTAGATGCTTACCTACCTCATTCCTCAAAGAGCTAGATGCTTACCTACCTTAGTCCTTAAAGAGCAAGATGCTTACATACCTCAGTCCTCAAAGAGTAGGACGCTTACCTACCTCAATCTTTAAAAAGTAGGACATATACCTACCTTAGTCCTAAAAAAACAAGATGTTTACCTACCTCAGTCCTTAAAGAGTAAGATGCTTACCCACCTTAATTCTCAAAGAGCAAGACATTTACGTACCTTAGTCCTCAAAGAGTACCACACTTACCTATCTCAATCCATAATGAGGTGGATGCCTATTGCTTCTATCCTTATAGAATATGACACTAACCTACCTTAGTCCACAAAGAGCTAGATGCCTATCGAGTTAAAGCTGACACTAGCTGACATCTGTTTAGAGGGTTAAACCTAGGAAACCATAACCTAGTAAAGAGGTCAAACCCTATAAAACTCATTAAAATTTTCTTATCTATTAGAATCATTGCTAATATACTTGGCCAACCTCAATATAATGCTAATTAAATCTCTATTTTTTTAAGCAAAGAGAACTATCATCCTACCTAAACAAAATATTGCCTATTTATCCTTGTCTTGTTCTTGATACTTAACAACAACCAAAGAAAGGCAGTTATAGACAATTTATTTTGTCAAAGCTAATTACTGGCATCCTAAGCCATAATAAAAAGATAATAGAATCAAGAAATATAAAATGGAAATGAGGATGACTATTAAGTGTCATGTCATTCAAATGGTAGGTCAAAATCCATATAGGTTATATTAAAGAAAAATGTTAAAATGAGCATCAAAGGTCATTATTTGGGGAGTCACTGAAGTCATTTAGAAGCACAAGTCAGTTTCCTATTGTTTGTTATCAAAGTGAGATATTCGAAGAGCCTAAGGTACATGTAAGTCACATTGGTGCATAAGTATTGATACAAAGCTTTTGTGTCACCAAAATTTTAAATTTTCACCTGTAGTATCGATACAAGATGTTTTGGTATTAGTATCTAGGGTGTGGAATTGATACCAAGGGTGTTTGTATCGATACAGGCCCTGACACTAACAGAAGTTATGAAAATTAGAAAAATGTATCGATATAGGCTTTTAAGTCTTAAGACTGAAAATAATTTTTTCCTTTTGGTATTGATGCACACTTGTGATACGCATGGGTAAAAATTACCTTATGTATTGATATAACATGTTTTGTATTGAGACACCAACACATTTTTTATTGTTCGAGCCATTTATAAGCCTTTAAAAATATGATTTAAACATATTTCTAGCATAAAAAATCACCATAATTCATACCAGGCCTCAGCTGTTAGCTCGAGGATTGATTTAAACAGAATTTAAAAAGCCTAATAGCTAATGACAAGGGACACTTTCACCAAATATTGGTCTGTTAAAGGGCACGCTTGGCTTTTCTCCAATTATAGGCTATTACAACCTTTTTGCACCATTACTATGCGTGGCAATACATATGGAAATAAGGGCAGCTAAGCATAATACCTAGAGTGGCCCCCTAATAAGTGAATGAAAGATAAAAAATGCCTTTGCTTTGTTTTTAAAAAGCATTAGCTAAACCTTGGATCTAAAAAGGGCCAAAGCTGGCTTAGCTAGTGATCTATCTTCAACCTTTAAAAAAAAACCTCCAGCAACCTCTAAAAAACTTCAAAAACAATGTTCTATTTTTTTCTATCTTCAACTTCTTTCATTCCTTAGCATGTTTTTTTATTCTATTCGTGAGTTATCATTTCCATGCATCTTACTGTCACATTTTTACATTTTTTATCATCTTTTCCATGTCAAAATGTCATTTTATGTCTTTGTATGTGTTATCCCTGTTCATCTTTGTGTATGTTATATTTGTTCATGACATCTCTGTCAAGGTGCTTGTTTATCTGCTAAAAATTTATTTTTTTAAAAAAAATCCCTAAGTTAATTTAATGCTGTCTTAATAGATGAAAAATAGCATGAATTTAATGTTTTCATAAAATTGGTGTTCCAATCTTTAGGATAAGTTAAACATTTCAGATATGGATCCATGGAAAAATAAGTTTAAAGATACTATTTCTCAAATAATAATGACCACTTTTAATTGAAAAAATTTATTAAGCCTTGATCTTGAGTTTAACACCTTTGAGGTGGCATGGGCAATAGGTTATTTCATCATTTCAAATTGCTCCAGGACTGTGAAATGAACTCATGATGCCCATGTCATTCTTTTTCTTTACATTCCATAACCTGAATCTGACCCTTAAAAATCTAAAAAATATCGAATAATCCTTGCTTTTACTCTAGCAGCACTGTAGTCTTAAGTTTAAAAAATTATTTTCAAACCATAAATGACTTTTCTAGAATATATTGATATTTTCCTTAAAAGTCATTAAAATACCTTTCCAATAATTCCTTGTTTGCCTTAAGATCATTTTAGATGAAAGCATTATGATTTTTTGAAGCTTTGATATTTGGAACCCTTAGAACCAATCAATTGCATTTTATTTAGACCATTTCAGTCCATTAGGTGGTTTTTATATTTATTTTTTAAAATTTTCCCAAAAACTTTGTAAAATTCCCTTTTTAAAAAGGTATTATTTGTGATATAATGATTTTGAATGATTTTGAAATAATTTTTCAAAGCCATCATGCCCTTTCCCTAATACATGCTGCTAGTGTCAAGACAGGCCTAACTTCAAAAATTATTTCTGCCTAGAAAGTGATTTTCCATGATTTTTGAAATATTTTTGTATTAATCCTTTTCGAGTTACTTTCTTAACAGCATATTGTTTATCCCTTAAAGCCTGTGGATAGACCTAGAATAAATTCAGGAAGGGAGGCAATGCATTATTGTATCTTGTTTTAACCCAGTTTTTTTGAGATGCCTTTATCGAGATGTTCAAATGTCTCGAAATGTATCCAATCAACTCCCTTACAACACAAGCCCTTTAGGCTTGGATCATGGCTTAAGACAAAATTATTTTTTTTCAAATGTTTGATTCTTTATTTTCAAAATCCTTTTTTAAATATCTTTTCCTTTTAAAGCATAAAAAATTTTTATTTTTGGGGATACTCTAAACCCACCACTTTGAGGGGATACTCTAACCTCGTTTTGTGTTAAAAACTAGAATTTTCTCTCTTGGATTTACTCAATATTCATAATTATTTTCTTAAATCATAAAAAATTTTCATTCTTAGGGATACTCCAGCCCTACCTCTCTGAGAGGATACTTCTACCCCTCAGTTACCTCAAAATTTAAAAATTTTCTCTCTTCGAATAGCCTTGATTGTTTTGATCAAAACTTTTTTTCACCTTTCAACTTACCATTGAATCCAAACATATCTCCAAATTGTTATCTCGATTATTTTTCAATAATCAAAGACAATTACAAGATACAAGCTGATCGTCCCTCTTTTTTATGGCCTTTTGTTTATGATTATTTGTTTGTGAAATTATTATATTCATTTTCATCTTACTAACACATTTCCTCTTTATAGTGACGATCATGCATTCGTATTTAAAGTAGTTTTCAATAAAACTTTTATAAAGTAATGTGTCTTATTGTATCTCTCTGTGTCAAAATCAAATATCTGAATTTTCAAAATTTAATCCAAAAATTATTATTCAAAAAAATCCCTATGCTTCTTATACCTCTGCAACGCATAGGTGATATAAAATTTTCTATTAAGACCTAGATTTACAATTTAGATAAAAAATCATGTATTAAAGGGGATTATATCTAAATAATGACAAATGAAACTGATTAAGCCAAAATTGAAGTGAAATATACTTAACGGTTACCGCTTTTGGGCATCATGGGGGTGCTAAACCTTTCCCACACGTAACCAACTCCTGAACCCAACCAACGAATCTTTGGACCTTGTAGACTTTAAAATTAATTTCTTGAGTTTGTAACTCAGGATATTATTTTCAATAGGCATCATCATGTCTAGCTCGAAATGGTCTATGATGACTCTAAATTTATGGTTATTTAACGATAACTTTTTAAGATTAGCTAGATGAGTGATTCATCCGATAGCCTATCTCCCCTCTATATTATCATGCCTAATCCAAACCCTAACCAAGGGATAACTTAAAGGTTCAGTTACACTGATATACATATATATATCTTTTAAGTCGAATCCACTCTTTTTGGATTGTCTAGAGAGAAAAAGAAAAAGAGGCATATGGTAACAATGATCCTTGATTTGATTACCCTTAAATACTTGATTTAGGCCTATCTATCCTTTTTTTTTCTAAACCATGAACCATGGCCTACGTTACGAGCCTACAAAGTCCATTTTGATCAAGCACAACTATTTGAGTTATATAACATTCCTAGGAAGCCCTTTTAAAATTTCATTCTTTTAGATAATTTTTGAGTCATCAAGAATATGCTAGGGCAATCAATTAAAAAAATGAGGAAAAATGATAAACGAATAAAGTTTTAGTGTGAAAACCTGAAAATGGCAATCTAGACCAAACTTTAAGTTTTTGGAATTGCTCTTAAACCAATAAAGGTTGCCACCAAAGGAAATGAACTCCTTATTGTTAATTCAGAAATGATCCTAAACCTCTAGAAATTTAATAACATTAATAAAAGGTTAAGATAAATGCCTAAATATTCATTCCTTTCAAGATAACCATTTAAAGTCTTCACGCTTTACCTTAGAAATTGATGCGTACTAAAGGCATTTTAAATTAACCTTTTGAGACTTGGTGTTTACTAGCATTAGTTTAACACTTGTTGAGCTATTGAATTTGAAGATTAAAAGGATGTTATAACTTGATTATTGCCTTTCAAGGAATTCTAAAAGAGAATATTCACCTGAACTTGGTCTTGATGAACCTCACCAATTTTTTTGAATCAAATTTTTATAGCACTATACATTTATGCCCATAAATTCATTTCTTTATTTCATTCAAAGATGTTTTAAATGGTGATCATCTATCACAAAAAAGCTTTAAAAGATGAAATAGCATGCTTGTTATCCTTGATATTGGAAAATTCATGGTTAAAATCATTTTGAAATTTTCATAAATTTTGATCAAGTAAATCCTTTCCCAAGTTAGAATGAGATAATGATCTTATTCCATAAATATTGAAATTTAGATAAACTTTAATATTTCTTATGATTTTAATGAGAGTATTTAAATATGCCTTAAGCAATAAAATTTTGACTCTTATTTAACAGCGTAAAGTTATATCTTTGAATTAATAAACACTAATTCAATATCTAGTGACTTTTTAAGAAAAATAAAAGCATTCTTAGGTTTAAAATGAAAATTAAAAAAAAAAGATTTTAAGCGGTAAACATCAAATCGTGCTTTAACCTTCAACAGCAAGCCATTAAGAAGAAAAAATTGGCAACAACAAAGCTCAAATTGATAAGGCCTTGCCAACAGATTGAGAAAAGAGAAATTAGCAACAATGAGGCTTAAATTAATAAGGCCTCGCCAACATATAAGATGATTAACCTTTATGATATTCAAATTCTATGGCCTTTACATTCAATCATGTGGAATGTAGGAGAAATAAGCTTCAGGTCAACTTTATCCAATTAAGCAGAAAGATTGACAGAGTATCTTTATCATTTTCACTTGGTTAGGTTAAAAACCCATGGAATTAAAAGTCCTTTTCATCTAATCATGTGAAATGTAAGTGAAAAAGGATTCAAGTCAACTTCATCCAATTAAACAGAAAGAAGGGCAAGTTTGTCTTTAGTAGTTTCACTTAGTTCAGTTAAAAGCTAATGGAATTAAAAGGCCTCTTTATTTGATCATGTGGAATATAGGTGAAATAGGTTTCATTTAAACTTTGTTAGATTAAGCAAAAAGATCGACGAAGTTTTTCTTTGTGAATTTACTTGGTCAAGTTAAAAACTAGTGTAATCAAATGTCCTCTCCATCCAATCATAGGAAATATATGTGAAGTAGAATCAAATCAACTTCGTCTAATTAAGCAAAAAGATTAGTGGAGTTTTTCATTGTTAATTTCACTTGGTTAGGTTAAAAACTGGTGGAATTAAATGGCTTCTTCATTCAATCATGTGGAAGTAAGCTTAAAGTCAACTTCATCTAATTAAGCGGATGATCCATGAAGTATTTCTAGGTTCTCTTCATTTTAGAAAACCAAAAAAGCTAACCATATAGAAAGAAAAAGCCTAAGAATGTGGCCTTGGTTTAGTTAAAACCAACACTAAAATTTAAAAAGCCCAAGAGTAGTTGATGGTTTCACCCTTGTCAAAATTGGCATGAAAATTTGAAAGCCCAAAGTAGATAATGGCCTCAGACCAAGCAAAATTAACATTAAATAGTAAAATCCTAATATAGTTGGTTAGGTAGAAAAAACTAATGCAGTTGGCCCATATATATGTAATATCGTACAAAAAAAGGAAGCTTATCATGGCTAAACAAAATTATATTTATTTAGTCTTTACCCTATTCTTGATTTTTAGCCATGGCCAAAAGGAGGTAGTTATAGACACCTAATTCCATCGGAGCCCTTTCCTTGAAAATCCTAAAATATGCAAGGCTGATAATTAGGTAATCATCCCAATAGGGGTTAACTTCTCTAGGTGGACTGGGCATTTTCAAAACTAATTTGATCATATCTAAATGATTGCTTGTAAAGAACAAATCTTAGATAAAAAGATGAATATTAAGGCAAAAAAATTGGCTTTTAAATTTATTCTTTTAAAATTTTGATTTCATTTTTGCATATGATGTTATGGTCAAATTTCCCATTGTTAGGGATTTTTGGACATTTTTTCATGAAATTTTGAGAATTGATCATAGTATATTTTAATAGACATTCATGCAGTATTTATGCCAATGCTATCCCAAAGAATAAAAAATATTCAAGAAAAAATATGTAGTGCCATTTTATACCATGCTGGGTCAAGTTGTCAAATTTATTTATTAAAATTAAATTTTTCATGGTACCATAAGTGTGTTGCTCGTGAAATTTTTCAATCAAATTTGTTTCGGATTTCAGGTTTTGTCTTTATTATGTTTATATATTAATATTTTGAGTAATGTGTTGAATTTAATTCATTTTATAAATTTGAATGTATTTTTGAAATTTTCTCAATTCCAAAATATGAACTTTTTCTTATCCGTAAATTTTTTAAGATAAGAATTTTAAATATTTTCATATTTTCAATTAAATAGCTTGGATATAATTTTTTGAAATTCCAATTCATTTTTATTAAATATCAATTTTCTTCTGTAAGGATTTTTCAAGTAAAATTTTACAAGTTAAAAATTTTTAATTGCCTTTTTCTTGCACAAAAAAATTCTTAAAATTATTTTTTTGAATTTTTATATAAAAACTTTATTAATTTTATTTTTAATGGGCTAAAATTTATTTTTTGCATCTAATGGGCTTTAAAGCCTATAAACTTTCCAAGAAGACCAATCAGCCCATTTGTGTTTCCTAACAAGCCCAAGAGCCTTATTTTGACTAAATTTTTAATTGAATTTATGTAAAATTTTATTTCTTGAATACACAATTTTTAATTTGTTACAATTTAATCTATTTAATTTGGTTTTACGTAAATTAGTTTTTTTCTTATCATAAAAAATGCCATGTTTCTAGATGATTAGTCATACATGATGACTCACATAAAATGAGAAAATACATTAATTTAACCTTATAAAAAGTAAAAATAATCTACAGAGTAATAAAAAAAAGTAAAAAATCAAGCACTCTTGGCCGAATCCATTTCTTTTAAATAAGGGAAAGATACTTCCATTTAGAAACCTAATGCTTCCATAAACAACAAATAATAAAAATATAGAAATTTTCAAGTTTTTCAAGCCTTCATGATATTTTAACTTAGGAAACTCTTCATTTTTGTTGGTTTCATGCATATTTTGTTAGTGAGCTTGGTGATTACTTGTGCTTATGGGTTTTGATCTATGTTGAAAAGCCAAGTATGAAAGCTATGAGCAAGGTTCTTGATTTTGTTGTTATATTTGATTTTATTAGCAATAAGTTGATTTTCATCAAGATAATTTGTGTTTGTTGGTAGAAATGACATTATTTTCATTTGCATTTGTGCAATTTTCCTTTGCATTTTCATGTTGATATATGTTGATATGTTCATTTATTAATCATGATTTCGTGCATATTTAAGCTTGGTGGAAATCAGGACATGTATTTATATTAATATTCATGAAATTATGTGATGAAAAAAAATTTTGGTGGTTATATGGGTTGGCCGAATATGATGATGGAGCTTGATGAAAGTTTCATACTTGATTTTATGATGTTTTGGATTACTTTGTAATGTTTGAAACTACAGGGGCCTAAAAGTTGATTTGGTGATGTTTTTGAATTTTTTAGGCTACTTAGTAATTGTAGTAAACATAAGGACTAAATTACAAGAATTCAAAGAAATTTCTAAAGCCATCCATGCATGTCCGAATCACTTGTAGGCCTTTAGGAATGTTTTTCATGCATTTTTAACATGTTTGGATGCATATCATGCATTTTAAACCTTTCAGGGACCATTTTGTAATTTTAAAAAGTTTAGGGATTTGTTTACAAAAGTGAACAAATTTGTTCCAAAGATAAGGGTGTTGGTCGAATGCTTTTGGTGATATTTGGTGTGTTATGCATGTTAATTTTGATGTGTTTGATGTTTGATTATGTATTTTGTTTTATTGAGGGATCATTTTGCAAAATTAGAAAATTTTGGAATCCATTAGGAAAATCTTATATTTTAGGGTCAAAAAGATTTTTTTACATCAAATTACCCATTTAGGGTATTTTAATCATTTTAGCATTTTTAGCCATTTTAGGGCTAAAATGTAATTTTGAAAAAATCAAGGACTTAGTTGTAATTTTTGCATTTAAGTTTACCTTGATGTTCAAGTTACCCATTGAGGATATATTGTCATTTCATATCATTTTCAAGTTTTTTTGGGCACCAAGATACTTATATGTCAAAGATTTACCTTAAAGGTATTTTAGTAATTTATCTTAGAATAAGTCCTTTATGATTACCAAGATACTTCTATGTCGAAGATGTATAATAGGGATAAGTTCATCTTTTCATGAAGTTATTGTGTCTTTTAGGGTTATCGAGATACTATAACATTGAAAGTAGACCTTAAAAAAAATTATAGTAATATATATTAAAACTGAGTCCTTTATGATCACCAAGATACTTCAATGTCGAAGGTATATAAGAGGGATAGGTTTTTCTTTTCATGAATTTATCAAGCCCATTAGGGTATCAAGATACTTTAACATCGAAGGTAGACCTTAGGTTCATGTTACTTATACATATTAGAACCAAGTCCTAGGTGACCATTGGGATACTTCCATATCAAAGGTGGATGATAGGAACAGGTTTGTTCATTTATGAAGTTATCGAGTCTTTTAGGTTACTAGGATACTTTCATGTCAAAAGTATACCTAAAGGACATTTAATAATTTACCTTAGAATATAGTCCCTTAGGGTCATCAGGATACTCTAATGTTGAAGGTGCACTTTAAGACGTTTTAGTCATTTAGACCAAGTTTAAGTTTTAGGATAGGTTTTATATTTTTTAATAAAATATGAAAATTTCAAATATCAAGGCGATATACTAGAGTGAAATTATCCATAGTTGTGCTTGCCAATATATGGAAGTTACCTAATCAATTATTTTAAACAAAGGTATAACCTCTTAAAAAAAGGAAAATCAAGTTTTTCATGAATTTCATAAAATAAAACCTTTTGTATTCCTCTGGGCCTCCAATGGGATGCAAATGATATTTTGATTTTTGAAAACCATTCATATTCCTCCATCTCTTCTATGCAGTACAAAAGAGGTAATGACAAAACCTTTCTGATTCCTCATGTTTCTTCGGTTAGGTACGAAAGATATTTTGATTTTCAAAATATTGAAAACCTTACTTTCATGAATGAAATAATAAATTTGTTTCATAAAGTTTTATTTTGATATATAGGAAGTATAATTAAATACTGAATAAAAATCAAAATTTAACACATAATTAATAAGGCACTAATTTATGGGCATCATGAAAGGGATCTTTCCTTACTCATGGTTGTCACCGACTCTTAAACCCTTTCACACGATCTTTGGTACTGGTGTAGACCTCAAAAATTTTTTCTAAGGTTTCATAACCATCAAAATATGAACTCTAGTAAATGACAAATCTCACCTAGCCAAAATAGATTGGTGGAGACTCCAAAATAAATAGTCATGTCATAACGACTATTTAAGGTTAAGTCGAGTGAGCTATTCATCTTGACCACTTAATCCTCAAAAGTAAGAAAAAATAATAATGGTATAGCCCTTAAAAATAAAAAATAATGATATATAGATATAGATAGGAACAAAGGGTATACCTACCTTTTAAGTCCAGCTAGTCAGGATTCATACTTGGCCCAAAAACATTCAAGTATTTTTCAAGGTGTTCTCAAAAAGTTTAAGGGAAAATACTAAGTTGAAAATATTTAATTACAAGCTAATTAAACTTAAGTTTTGATTATATCAAAATCGAGATTAATTCAAAGCTATTGCAGCTCACTAATGATGTCAATGTCAATCTCTTTCTATCGATGTCATCTCCACACTCTTGACTGATCTCACTAATTTTATCATTTGAGCCTAAATGATTGGCAATGTTCACGCTTAATACATTCTGATCACCAAAAGCTAGATCCTCTATGCCCATCATGGCCATCACCCTTATCAAAAAAAGTAAGAAAACTTCTGGAACCTATAATGACATAAACAGCTCTTACGAGACAAAAATAGACAATTTTTTTTCCATTTACGACATAACAAACTGAATTGTAACCATTAAGAGAAAACATTATTCAATAGAAATAAGAAATTAAGCGATGTCAAACCAACACCAAGGTAGAGTTACCTCACCTACACCACATAAGTTCCCCACTAAGTAGCCAAAGAACGAAGACTTCCAAGTTCCAAAATAGCATCAGAACACATTAACATGTAGGTAAACCATTCTCCATTTCTCTAGTTGCTACTCCATTTTAGTGCTCGTGATATAAAAGATTGCAATCATTTTCATTGTTTAGTGACAAGAGAACTATTTTCTGATCAACTATAGCATTGTTGCACCCTAAGAAACATTGATTAGCAAAGAAACCCTAAAGGATATGAAGATTAGGGAACTCTTTCATAAAATAGATGAATGAAGCTAGGCTTCATACTTAGAATACAACTTAATTGTAATGCTATTATGATAGGCGTAGAAGGAATAAGATTTGCACTAACTTCCATCTCTGATGCCTTCTCCTTTATTCCACTTTAACCCAAATCAATGCCATGGCCTTTTAAGTCCTCTTTAACTTCCATATCAGACATCTTCTCTTTCATCTCTACCCCTTTATTGGATCATCACCGTAACATAACCTGCATAAATCTAAGCCATTCTTGGAATCTTCAACAATCATCCTTCATTGATTGCTTAACACTTGTGCATATGATCATCCATCTTTAATAGCAGATGCAATGGTAACTTGTTTCCTTGAAGCCTTATTCCTATAATGTTTACCAATAACATATTCATTACTCTTTACTTATGATCTAGTCCAACTTGGCTTTAGAAATCAATTTTCTTCTTCTAAGTATGTTGTTCCCATCAAACCTAATGTTCAACCATTTAGCATCAGCCCTTACAACTCTAACAAATCTAAAGGTATCTGTTTTAGTAGGCCATCATTTCCATGATAAAAATAGATCATCTCTCTAACAACTTAATTAAAATAATCCATGAGAGGTTCCAATTGGACTCTTTGATAAAGATTATCAGTAAAAAGTGATACAGTTTCCTTATTCCTGACTTCTAAAACCATTTTGATAGCATTAGAAATTTTTAAAGAAACCCCAGAAGAAGTCTAGATTTACAATATGGCTCCCCTTTCTTGTATCCCCAACCTTATTTTCATGTGCCCCATTTCTCTTCTTATTTTCATCCATAAAACTTTGAAAGATGATTTGTCAACAGCAAAAGCTTTCACCAAGCATGTGGAACCCATATTCCCCAAGGAAAAAACTTCATTCAACTAAACCCTAGAAAAGTTCATTTTTTTCTTAAGTCTAAGTGATTTAACTTTGAACAAAGGTATCCGCATATCATTGGAGTGATATCTGATACCTTTAAGTTGCCATGACCACAATGTTAGCAACTATGTTTTAAAAGATAAAGACTTTCTTAAATCGAGACTTCTCATTTACACATAAAATCATAATTTTTCCAAAAGGCCAATTTTTAACTCAAAATTAGCAAAAAGCCTTTAAACATATTTGACTAATAATGACTTGCTCACGTCTGAAAGTATTTTCCAATGTAAACTAAACAAACACCTTTAAAAGGTACTTTATGCCTAAAATGACTAAAATATCCTAAAGGGTATTTTATGTTTAAAATGACCAAAAGTACAAGTGTTTTTATGTTTAAGATCACCAAAAAACACCTAAAGGGTATTTGATGCTTAAAATGATCAAATTACCCCTTAAAAAGTACTTTCATGTCTACTATGACCAAAATAACCATAAAAGGTACTTTTATGCCTAAAATGACCATACTACCCTAAAAAATATTTTATGCATAAAATAACCAAAATACTCTTAAAGATTATTTTATTCCAAAAATAACAAAATACCCATAAAAGTTTATTTTCTAACTAAAATGACTAAAATATCCATAATGCCTTTAAAAGGCATTTTTGACCAAAAATGATCTAAATGCCCTTAAAAGTGATAGAAACAATCAAAATTTAGGTAAAAGGTAATTTTACCTAAAATATCTTGAATGCCTTTAAAAGTGAGAGAAATAACCTAAGTGCTCTTTAAGGGTATTTTTTTGAACTAAATGGCCTAATTGCCCTAGATAGTAATAAATTGACCAAAATACCCTTAAAAGGTATTTTTTTGCATAAAATCATTAAGTGTGCACAAATATGATAGAAATGACATAATCCCCTTAGGTTCAACCAAATGACTAAACTACCTTCAAAACATCACTTAGCCAAAACTAACTTAGCTTAGCTTATAAACCCCTAAAAGCTTTGATTTTTTCAAAAAAAAGAAATCACAAAGTTGGCATATTTAAGCTTAAAACCCCTTATCCAACCTTGAAAATTTTATCGTATCTAGCTTTAGAGTTATGTACTATTAGTTAATCCTAACTGCCGCTCATTTTTTAATATTCAAGCAACAAAAACAAGGCTTGGCTCAAGGTTGGCCACTAAAGATCATAGAACTTTGCTCAAACCATCACTTAAACTTTAAAGTAAGATCATCAAGTTCATAAAGCCACAAAACAAGAATAGAAGTAACACTATAAAAGCCAACAACAATTATTAATAAAAATAAAATCTTTTAGAAATAAGAACTTTTTTATTTTTTTGGAAAAATTTTTTTTAGTTAAGAATGGAAAACTTTTCAAAGAAATTAAATGTTAACACAACAAAGCTATCCTACCATAATTAAGAAACAAAATGAAAACATAAACATAAAAGATATAAACTATCTTAAAAAAATAAAAGCTTTATTTTTTCTCTTTTTTCTCTCTTTTTTCTTCTTTTTTTTTCTTTTTGCTCTATTCTTGATGAATAAAAAGATGATATAAAGTCGCCAAGAATGGCCTTTAAGTTTCAATGAAGGGGTTAAAAACCCTTGACCGAATCTTTCCCTTATTTTTCTCTTTAAGTTTCCTTTTATTTTTTGCATTTATAGCATTCTAATTGTTGGTTTTTTTTCTTTTCATTTTCATAGGTTTTTTAGGGCCAAAAGACTCACATTGGTTTTTAAAAAAAGGTTATTAATTGGTCCCAAAAGTCAAAAAAGTCTATCAATGCTTACTTGGCATTTTCTGTAATTTTCATTGGTTCACCAACAAAGTCAACAAGTTTTCTCTAATTTATATTTGTTCCAAAAATAATCAAAATGTCTATCAGATCACTTGATGACCTTTCATGTGTTGGCAGAATCTATAGGACCTTTTAGTAATTTTTTTCAATTCCAAACATGCATTTAGGCATTTATAGGAGACAATGTCATTACCATTTTTTTAAGGTTATATAAAATTACCTTGATGACGTGAAAATTATGCAACTTTTACCCTTATTCTTAGTTTTTAGATTGTTTTATCTTTAAAATTAAATAAAATTACAACCTAAAATTAAACCTATTTAAATATAATTAATTTTAATAATTAAAAATAATTTTACTTAAAAATTTATTTATACTTGATTTTTCTTACTTCTTAAATGAAATATTCTTCTAAAAAACTTGTAATTATAAATTTTATTGTTTAATATGTAACATTTTTAAGAGAACTGATAGATGTAAATTATTAAAGATTAGTTTTTTATAGTCACAAAAAAATAACACTTGACTTTTTCTTTTTTATTTTTGAAGGGGATTAACAAACTTATCTCTATCAATGCCATCTCCTTCCTAGAAGAATAGCAAAACTGCCCTAAACAATTAATAAAGATATTTCTTCTCATTCAATATCTACTGTTGCATTCAAAATCAACATTATAACTGCCATAACATGAGCCAACAATATAGGGCATGTCTTTGATCATTTGTTCCATACGATTACGTCATACATTTGCTCATCTTATTCAAATTCTTTTTGTCTCCATTATCATATAATACTATTTTATTTTAGTTTTATGCAAAAACACCATATTTTTATCTTCTTAATATTAAGCACATGGTTTTTATTTCATTATTTTATGTATGTATTTGTCTTATAGTTAATAACATGAAAATGTAAGCAAAATACATGTATCACAATAGATGTACAGTTTAATTTTCTTATAATGCAATACTTACAATGTATCTTTGAACATGCTTAATAAAAATAAGGCATGGAAGAAAATTTAGCACACTAGTATGGATTTTTAGTCAATCAAATTGCACATTTAAAAATAAAAATATATGTTATTAGTAAAAGGAATTACAGCTTAAATTACAATTCACTATCTAGCATTCGCTTATATAAAGGCATGGGTATTTTAGTAATGTGACGACTGAAATGTTATATTCCTAGCCCCAACCAAACATTTTAATCTTCAATGAGAGAAAGGTCAACCAAATGCATGCATGTAAGATTAAGAGGAATGTGAATTCATCATCTTTTAAGGGGAATCCTATTACTTTTGGTAATCTCATATGAAAGGATCTCGTATCCCCTAAAATCTAACTTTATGCATATATTAGATTTCAAAAATCAACAAAGTATAAATATAAAAGTAGCAAAAGTAGTAAATAGAAAAATAGTTAGACTTTGCTAAGGATCTTTAGGGAGAGACTTATATATAGCAAAATTTTTTTACAAGATTCAAACATCCATATGTTAGAAAGTCATCTCGATTTTAGATGTCAAAATCTAAAACAAAAACAACCCCAAGAATCTTAAAGATTGTAATAATGGCTTCCTAAAGAGTTCTTTGAGAACAAAAGCAACACAAATGTCTCATCTTTAATGATTGTCTACACAGGTAGCTATTGAAACCTTTTTGAGGCCTGGTGGTTCTCTAGTACTAGTTAAAAGAGTTGTTAGCCCCTAATAAAAAGCAAACCTTTATTGTTTTTACCGTTTAACAACCAAGAAAAATTCCCAAGAATGGTTGGCATAAAAACCAACAACAAGAATAGAAAGAGGTGGCAACAACAATGAGATAACCCCAGAAAAATATTTTGTAACCTTTAAAATATTTTCTCTCTCAATTAGGTAAAAAGAATCCCTTAAATTTTTCTATCCGAAAAAGTTTTTATATACTAGTTTAATCTTGGTCCTAGCTAGACATAGGAAATAGGAGTTTTAAACTAATCAAAACTCCCAAATCAAGTAAAACTCTTTTACATTGTTTTGGGTGTTTTAATTTAAACAACTTGGTTTTAAATAAAATTTATGGTTAAACCTTGAGCATCTCAGGAATGACAGTCAGTTGAAACTTGAGTATATTGTTATGAACAATGAAAGTTGTCTAATCATGCATAGGCATGGACTTCATATTTTACAAGGGATTTCTTTTATCAATTATTTAAGTCTCATTAATCCATTTCTAATTGCATGGAATTGGCATTTTATTTTAAGTGCATACATATCATATATATCAAAATAAATAAATCTATCACATGCAATCTACTAGGACGATTATGGATTTTTTACTAAACTAGTTTCCTTGAGCTAGTAGGAAACTAGGTGGTCAATTTCCTAGGGATACCAATCATATATCACTTAAGTCTTCATGGCAACCTCCATGGACTTTATCTTGAAGCCATCTTCTTTGCATCTTAGAATTTGTATATTCTCTAACTACGTAATAATTACATAAATTTAAAGGAACCTTGAATTATATTCAAGGAGAGTAAGGTGAGAAGAGAATTTTATAATCATGTAAAATAAAAGAATAAGGCAAGGTTCACAGACCCTATTTATAAAATAAATATTAAAACAAATAAAATGAACCATCGACAGCCTAGTCATATTAAAATCTAAGTCCACAACCACCCTTCATGCTCTAATAACTACCACATAATAAGGATGTATAGCTAATGTCACATGGTAATCACATGTGTGCAATGTATGCAAAAGCAAAGTTATAACATTCAACAAATCATCTATAAAATCGGCTATAGTGATTAAATACATTTCATATTGTTCCTAACTTTTAGGAAACTAATCTTAATCTGAACATGTACCTAACTATTAGGTGATTTGTCTTACTAGGGATAAATACTTTTAATTGCATGCTTAAATTAGGTTCCCAAAATCAACATAATTAGACAATTAAGATTATAGTAACCTATTTAATTAAACAAATTAAGAAAACAAGTTTCAAAATCTTTATTCTTTCAAAATATGCTTATTTAAAGAATCCTAGTTGAATTAAAACTCTTTCAATATTCCTAACTTTTAGGAACCAAGTTCTACTAAATAACACTTTACCTAATCCAAGTTAAACTCATTCCATAATTTAGGGAATCTAGTTCCTTAATTTAAGGAAAGTCACTCTAACTAGAAAACCAGTTTTAAAGGAAAGTGATCTTAGTTTTGGCAATCATTTTGGTCATGCTAATAACCTTTAACTGCCTCTTTTAAATGATGTTTTAGGTCAATTTCAAGTTCTAGAAAATCACATTAGGTGTTACCAAGATCTGATTTAAGGTTGCATCCATGATGGCAACAAGTTTGCCCTAATCACATGTTTTAATTAAACCCAAGAAGTGGCATTACCTTGTCGCAAACCCCAAGCATTGAAACAAAATGTCCACACCTTTGGATGATGTTTATATATTGATTTTAGATGCTGAAAATTCATTTAAGATGTTGTCATGACTTAAACCAAAGCAACAAATTCAATGGAAATGAGTTGCTATGCATATTGAAACTCTCATAGAACACCTTCCATGAATGCAGCATTAACATGCCTGGACTTTTAGCAAACAAGATTATTCAAAAATCAAATATTCTTTAATTAACTTGCTGTCCTCAGATGCAACAAACCTATGGACTTTTCCATGAAGATTTCAAGGTGCATTAGGTATAAGAACACATCCAAAATTAGCCCACAACATCATACCATACAATATCACTAAGACAATTCAAGATTGCATTTTTTTTTTGTTTTAAATGTGCTTACATAAATCAAAATTGAATTTTACAAGTTTTATAAGACCAAATCCAATCATAACAATCAATTTTTACAATATAGAAACCATTAGAAAACAATCCTAGTGAAATCATAAATCATGGTACATATCTCCAACTTTCGTTAATTCATTGTGTATGTGATCTGAATTAATAGAAAGTAAGTTTTATTAATTATTAAACTTTTACTAAAGACCAATGCACTTTTTAAACATGCTGTACATAATTAATAAAATTTATAAAAAATATTTTACAACGTTCTACGGCTCAAAACTTCATAGATCTACAAACGCAACATCTGAATGTCAATTACCATGAACTAACCTATATTTACTACACATAATCCATAACCTATTGGCTCGAATACCACTTGAAGGGATCTTGTATCCCATAAAGTCTAAACTCAAACATATATTGGATTTCAGAAATCAACAAAATATAAAGAAAAGAGCAAAAGAAATAGTAAACAGAGAACCAATTTGATTTTTCTACAGATCTTTATAAAGGGACTTACAAGTAGTAAAGTTTAAAATTTTTTTACAAGATTCAAACATCTATATGTTAGAAGGTTACCTCAATTTTAGACATCAAAATCTAAAAGAAAAACAACCTAAAGAATCTTGAAGATTGCGGTGATGGCTTTCTAAAGAGGTTTTTAAGACAAAAGCAACTAATATGTCCTGCCTCTAATGGTTATCCACATAGCTAGCAGTTGAAACCTTCTTAAGGCTTGGTGATCTTTTAGTGCTAGCTAGAAGGGTTGCTAACCCTTAACCAATAGATAATCTTTATTGTTTTTTGCCAATCAAGAACTAAGAACAATTCCTAAGATGGGCTGGCATAAACACCAACAACAAGAATGGAAGGAGGTGGTGACAATAATAAGATAACCTAGGAAAATATTTTCTAACCCATAAAAATATTTTCTCTCTTAACTAGTTTGAAAAAATCCTTTAGATTTTTCTATCCCAATAGGTTTTTATATGCTAGTTTAATATAGTCCTAGCTAGGCATAGGATGGAAAAGTTTCAACCTAATTAAAACTCCTGAATCAATTGAAACGCTTTAACCCTGTTTTAAGTGTCTTAATTTAACTAACCTAGTTTCAATTAAAATTTTATGGTCAGTCCTTCCTAACCATTTTTGGCCAAAATCCCTTTCTAATTGGGCCAAAGGAATCAACCTAACAATCTTGGACTACAATCTTGAGTTTAGTGCAATATAAGGTTTTGGGCCTTTGTGTTTCCAATAATTTAAACTAATTATTTAAATTTCTTATTTATCCAAATACAAAAACATTATATTTAATAAGTATAATTATAAAATAATTATAAAATTAAATGAATAAATTTGAAAGACAAATTAGCTAGTATATTAGCATCCTTATGGATTTTATCACTATAAAAATCCTTAATCTAGTTAAAACTACTATACTTGATTTTTAATATTATTTAATCTTAATTATCAAATAATTAATATTATAGTAATATTTTTAAAGGATTTAGGTCAAGATATGTGATAGAGAAATCTGAATCATAATAAAAACCCTAGTTTAGTATAAAATTTATTTCAACTAGTACAAGGTTTATCCACCTTAATATAACATGTTCTAATTTAGACATTATCTCAATAAGAGAATTTTATTTTAATGTCTTAATTAAACAACACAAAAACTAGATTTCACAAATCTAATTTCATTTTAAATAATTAAACTATTCAAGTAAGTTCTCCATTCAAATCATCTTTTATTTAATTAAGTTATAGTCAATTAAATCTTAGATTTAATCCCACAGGTTCACTTTATTATGTGACACCCATTAGGTTCCTAACATGTTGGCAATGAACATAAATAATCTCGTTAATCATGTTTATAGAGCAAAAGCAAGATCTAGCAACCTATCATGACCATGTAAATCTTAAAAAGTTAGTGCAACCTTATAGAACCCTTTCAGTAACTAGCCTATCAGTGTAGTACAATGCCTTCACCAAATATCCAAGATTGAGGATAAGCATCGTGCAATGCTACCCAATCCTCTATTCATGTTAGTTCTTGCAACTCATGGTTCATGATCATGGATCTACAAGGAACTATTCCTTATAATTTGTTATGCTCTATCCAGAGACTTTAATCCAATTAATCATAGCTAAGAACATTCAAGATACGTCTTCAATGTCACTTAGACTGGTAAATCCTTTTCGGATCACTATTCATCTACCATATGATTCATTCTACACCCAAAACTACCCTACTATGCACCCATTCATAATGGGATCAAAGTAAAACACTCATACGGGATCACCTAGTATCACAAGTTAAAAAACTATTATACACAACTGGCAATTGAGAAAATATTCCATAGACACTTAAATGACCTATACCAAATGGAGTTATCAATTAAGCCATGTTTAGAGAACTTTTTTCCATAAAATAAGCACCCATATGTTATCCTTAAGTATCTTTATACTTTTACTAATGAGATCAAACGGTTGCATGCATTAAATGCATGGAAGCTTAGCATTTGTTGATCTTTGTGCATTGTCAATGCCTTATCTTGATAATTTGATAACCAAAAACATTTTTAGAAACATGGTTTCGAGGCATAAGGATCTCATTAGCATAACTAATTACATTCTTTTCAAGGAATTATGTTCCAAGGGCTTCATCTAATTAGCATTTACATAAGTGTCAATCATGCCACTAACATGAAAGAAAACCTATGTTATATAAACTTAGTAATAATATGTTATTATTTAACTATGTATCCCATATCCCAATTCGATTGGTTCAAGGGCATACACCAATGCCTTACACTTGGACATGAAGCAATCTTATTACTCTATGTGGAGTATATGTCCAATTTATTAGTGATAATCTTTATTATCAAGTTATTAAATTGTTTGGACCTTAATTGGACTATGATTCCATTCAAATGGCACAGTTACCATGAGCAACTATTGGAATCAACTTATTAGCTCGAGAGCTAGTAAGCCAAAAAACCATTTGAAAAGCTTTAGAAAAATGATTTTTTTGATGGCTTTTGGATTTAAATATGTAATTTTTTTAGTTTGGAACTCTTTCCAAAATTACATCCAAGTATTTATAACTATCGTTTGTCACTTATTCATGAATACTCCCACTAAATCTTACATGTGTAAGATTCTCGCAAGGAGTCTAAATCAAAATTCTTTTTGAATTCCATTTAATTTGGGCTTTAACTTATTTAACTGATATGAATGATAGACAGAGCTTATAGAATAAATATACTATGATTTATTAAATAAGAAAATAGTGTGGTATCCATATGCCAATGAAAAAAAGATATATGTTCATAACATACTTCAAACTAATATCCTAATGTTCAGTGTATAATTGCCAAAAATTGAACATCTAAATGTTCAATAATAAATCATAAAAGTTTCATAAATTTTCGTAGATGAATCGGCAAGCCTGCTCTGTATCATATAGGTTTCCTCTTTCATGTTATCCCATCATGATTACTTAATGTTATTATACTTATGTTCAAGAATTGAGAGACCATGACATAAAACAAATTCTATGGTTTGCCAATGTTTCACTAACATTAAGAAGGCAAGCTATGATAATATCTATAAGATTGCCATTTTCATGGTCTATCTTCAGTACTCCTACATTTGGTTTTTACAATCTATCTCACATATTTAAGTGCCAACATCTATGTATCATATACCAGTTAAATGAGTAAATCTTAAAACATGTTTATCTACGAAACTTCTATATACTTTGATAATATCAAAGTATTCCTTGTAATCTTTACTCTTATTAATCTAGCTTTCAAAAGCAAGGCATGTTTCCTTTCTATTTCATTTTTTTTCACGAAAAAAGTATCATGATAATATAGGATCATGATCTCTAACACATCTGATGTGCTTAAGTCTTGAAAACATCCTTTCAGATAAGGCCGATTTAGGCTACATGCTGACATCTTACTTATGAACAATTCCTTAAGGATGCCAAACCTCTCATCATGATTATCTTTATTGAACTATTCAATAAAGCTTCAAATTATTTCAAGAGTGTTAATTGCCACTTGCACCTTGAAGAGTTTAGGTGTTTTACTAGTCATCATTGCAATGTTTCTAGATTAAGGTTATCTCTATGAACTTTACAAGCTACCCTTAACGTAGTGAACTTTTCCTAGATATGCCATTAGATTTATATTAAAACAATCCTAATACTATAGGACTAATAATAGAGTCTGGCCTATTCAACTCGCTAGCATCCAGTATGCTGCACAGTAATAAATTCATAGGCATTTTTACTTGGTTATATCCTATATGAATTTGGAACATATTTAATGTCAATAACATACATATGATAATTATTTAGTCAGGTTTTATGAACTAGAATGACTATTTCTCATTATTTTTAAATGATTATAGCCCTCAACTATAATATGTGAAGTTTATTCATTTGAATCTTTTAAATAAGCTAAGACCCTTTTGATCCTTACTTAATCGTGAGCAACTCAACAAATTATAGAAGAACTAATTGAGTAGTTAACTTTATTTATCAATTGCATCTTTATGCAACTCTTAGATCAATCAACTGGTAACTCTTTACCTAAATACATCATATCTATTTCACTTAACCATCGCCTCTAATGTCACATGGTCAAGTATGACGCATCTGAACCAGCAACACTAGTTGACCAAATCTTACTACTCATAAGGATCTCATTGGTGTAACCAATTACATTCTTTACAAGGCCATTGTGTTTCATGGGCTTCATCTAATTACTATTTTCATGAGAGTTAATCATGCCACTAACATTAAGGAAGGCCTATTTTAGGTAAACTTTGTAACTATATATCCCATGTCCTAATCTGATTAGTTTAAAGGTATACACCAACATCATATTCCCCTAACGAAACCATATTTTAGGTCATTATAGATTTTTTCCATGAAAATTGAGTGCTTGAGGGTAATGTAATATATCTTTTACGAAAGGTTGGTTTAGATAATGTTTTATTACCTTTGGTACTAGATTACCTGCATAAGACAATGAAATCAGATTCCCACTAATTTACATACATCTATTTGGTTGACTTTCCCTTCATCAAAATGGACATGTTTGGTTTGCTAGGAATATAATAATCCAAAATCATCACATTACTAAAATACCCTTGCCTTTGTATAAGCCAATACTAGTTAATGACTTGTAATAAGAGTTGTATTTTTTATTTTAAAATATGTAATTTGACTAATTAAAAATCCACACCAATGTATTTTTTATTTTAATTATTGTATAGACACTAAATTTTGTTCGAACCAATTTTTAGTATCCTAGGACTTAATCAGAAGGTAACAGAATTAAAAAAAAATAAAAATCAAAACCAAAATGGGAATGATTACTGGGTGCCATGTTGCTATAAGGCATGAAAGAAATTTTTTTGAGAAGGTTTGAAATGCCTAAGGATCATATTAAAGAAAAATATAAAAATGAGGCATCAAGCGTAACTATTTAAGGTGTCATCAAGGTTATATGGATAGACACAGTTTAGTCATCCATCTATCCCAGCTAGGGTGAGCTGTTTGAAAGGCCAAAGGTATGAAAAATTCATATTTTTGCATGAATGTATTGATACATGGCTTAGATTTATTGATACAAGGTATCCATGTCATCAAAATTCAAAATTTCACAGGTTGTATCGATATAGATAGGGCTCATATCAATACATTGGCTTCATGCATTGATACATTGGCCAAATGTATCGATTCAAAGATTGGCAATAGTTAAAATTCAATTTTCATACAAGATGTGTCAATACCTAAGTAATTATATCAATACATTCTAGGAATGTAAGGACACAATCTTCATTGTATCAATACATTCTAGATTTTTTCCTTGATGTACTAATACATTTGCAATGTATTGATATGTTAAAGCATTTTTCCTAGTTCATGCTATTTTTCAACTTTTGCACCATTGACCTAAAAATCCAATTTAAACATGTTTCTAGCAAAAAAAATCATCAAAATTCATGCAAAGCCTTAACTTTGGACTTATAATTAGGTTTTAACAAATTTTAAGGCCCAAAATAGCTTGAAAATATGACATTTTCATGGATTAAATGGTTTGTTCAAGGGTAAAGTTGGCTCTTTTTCCTTTGTAAACATCACTAATAGCTCTGTTCCACTACTTAAATCATGTCGGCCAGTGGGATTTTGGCCAACTGAGCAAAGTACATAAGGCTACCCCCATGGTACATTGAGAAAATTTGAAATTGCCCTTGCTTTGGGCCTTTAAATCCTGGCTAATCACATGCCTATAAAAAGCCAACATTGGCTTAGCAAAAGAGACACAAGAACATTCTGAAAAACATTGTTCCATTGCCCTTTTCCCCTCAGCCAATAACTTCATTCCCTTAGCTTCTCCAAACACATATCCTTTCAATTACTTTCATCTTTAGAACTCCTCTCCATCAACATTATAACCAAAGACCACCTTCTTACCATCTTTTTCTATCTAAATATAAAGAAAAAAAGATAGGGGAAGTAAGCTTAAAGCTGCTACTCAAAGGAAAGGCTAAGGTTTAAGGCTTATTGGTATATTTTCTTCACTTTTTGCTTTTATTTTTTTGTTTTTCATCATCTCCATCACTTTAGTGAGCCAAAAGTACATGTAATGATGACTTTTTTTTCTAGAAAACCCTATACATTTTATGGCCTTGGATATGCTAAACTTAGGATCTTTCTTGCTTTTATTGACCTTTCTAGCATGTTTCTTTATTATCACATGCTTAGCTTTTCTTGAAAATATGTTTTGATGTTGCCTTGAAATTCCAGCAAGTTGTTCATCTTTATTTAAACATGTTCACAACATTTCCATGGCATAACTCTTGTTGTCATTCCTGAAACTAATATGTCCATGCACTTTATTGTCATCTTCTTACATTTTTCTTACTAATATCATGTCAAAATACTACCTTTCCAAATCTAAATATGTTATATATGCCCATTTAATGAATTTCATGTTTAATCTACCACATGTTTATCAAGATGCTTGCCTGGTTGCTTTCAAAATCTGATTTTCTAAAAACTTTCCCAAGTTAATACCATATTAACCTTAATAAATGAGGAAACATAGGCTTAAGGTTTTTTTATCTCATTGGCCTTCCATTCTTGGGGAAATATCAAGTTTTCATGTTTGGATTCAAAGGCTTTTTAAGGTTAAAATTTTTATTTTCAAAAATAAAAATACTTTCTTTCTTATTCCAAGTTATTTCTGCCTTGATCTTTTCTTAGAGTCCTTGTGACATGGTCAATGGGTTTTTTCATTATCCCAAATCACTTCAAGATTATAAGATGAACTTATGAAGCCCACATCATTATTTCCCTATGGCCATAGACATTTGGATGTCCATGGCTTAAGTCTAAACCTAAGAAACTCAGAAAAACCAAAAACTCCCTTGTTTTTTAGCCTTAGTAGCAAGGTAGTCATGATTGAAAAATCATTTTTGAAACTTAAATGGTTTTTATAGAATTTTCTAATATTTTTCCTAAGAGGGCATCAAATTACCTTTCTAACATATCTCATTTGCCTTTGGACCATTCTAGATGAAAGAGTTACAATTTTTTGAATTGACGCTATCTAAAACCTCTAGAATTAGTGACCCACATTTTGTTTGGACTATTTTGACTCATCAAATGATTTTTTGAAATTTCAAAATATTTCCCAAAAATTTCATGAAATTTTCTTTTTGAAAAGGTGTTGTTTGTGATTTGATGATTCTAAAAAAATCCAAAATGATTTTTCTAATGCAACATACCTTTTCTTTTGTAGGTGCTATTAATGTCGCGCTTAACTCAAATTCAAAAATTATTTCCACCTAAAAGATGAAATTTTGGGACTTTTAGAATATTTTTACACTAAACTTTATTGAGTCACCTTTCAAATAATAACTCACCTAACTCCAAACATCCTTGAATTTGACTAGAATAAATTTCGAAAGAGGGATAGAGTGATGCTTTCCTCTATTTTTAGCATTAGTTTTAGACATTTAAATGTCTCTAATTGGCATTGATTAGTCTCTTTGAGTTAAAATATAGGCATTAATCTTATCAATTCAGATTAAGGCAAAAGCAATCTTCGTCATGTTACCTTTATTTTTATCAATTTTTATTTTAATAAAAAATCACCTATGTTGTTAAGAATTTGTCAAAAATGTTGTTTCGTCAAGATAAATCCTTTGGGCTCTTTTATTCAGAATCATCAAAGTTTTCATTAGGGATACTCCAACCCCACTCTCCAATGGGATACTCCAACCCCACTTTTACAAAATTCATTCAAATTTCAAAACTTATCAAAGTTTCCATCCCTAAAGACACTTCAACCTTGTCTTTTAAGGTGATACTCTAACCTTTTTTAAAAAAAAATTGTCAAGAAATAGTCAAACTTCTTCAATTTTACTTTGTCAACCTCATTTTTCTCAAAATTGTCATGAAAAAAAATTAAAATTTCTCTCTTTGGATTTTTTTTGAACTTTTTAAAATTCAAACCTAGTTTTCATGGCTTGATTAGTCAATGGCTCCCAACACATCTTTAAAATTGTTAGCTTGGTTTTTTTAAGATAACTGATAAGAATAATAAGATTCATTCTAATCATCTTTTCCCGTATTCCTTATTTTATGTGATTTATTTTATGCTGTATTATTTCTATTCCATTATACCAGTACGTTTTCTATTGTGTTCATGTTGCATTCATATATTCAAAAATTGTTTTCAAAAGAATCATGAATGCAATGTTTTATATTGATATCTCTCGAATGCTTGACATAAAATATCCGATTTTTTTTTAAAAAAAATAAATTTGGAAATCATTTTTAGTCATAATCTCTATGTTCCTCACCTTTTTTAGGCGTATATGAGATTCAAATATTCTTTAAAACTTGGGTCTACTATTTTATACAATATTCATGCATTTATAAAAAGGATTACATCAAATAATGACAAGTGAAAATCGAGAAAATCAAAACCAAGTTCGAACATGGCTAGATAAGTACCAATTCCGAGCATTGCATCGAGGTTTATACCTCCTTACGTATAACCAACTCCCAAACTGAATCATCGAATCTTTGAATTATGCAGACCATAGAATCAATGTTTTGAGTTTTGTAACTTTGAATATCAAATTCAATAGGCATTCGATCATATTTAGCCTAAAATCATCATTGGCGGCTCCAATTGTTGGCCACTTTATGGTGGCCACTCAAGACAGTTAGGTGATCAATTTATCCAATAGTCCCATG
This sequence comes from Adansonia gregorii, assembly GCA_038382025.1. Lineage (NCBI taxonomy): Eukaryota > Viridiplantae > Streptophyta > Magnoliopsida > Malvales > Malvaceae > Adansonia > Adansonia gregorii. The sequence continues at coordinate 3,837 of JBBYHO010508756.1, read as the reverse complement.
TCATGGTCAAAAGTTAAGAATTCATACTTTATTGCTCCCATCAAATCAAAAAAGAAAGAGTCTCTATTGATAAGACGCTTCTTTGTTGCGGAATAGTTTTAAGTCATGCTTGCTTTCTTCATAAGGGCATATTACTAGCAGCTTGGAGACTTTATTAGGGACTAATTTAGAGAGTTAGGCCTACAACTAGCCTTGTCTTACTTATTTCTCAATTTCTTTGGTTTTTGGTAATTATTCAACTATAATTCCCTTCCAGTTTTTCTACAAGTCTTTTATTCGTTGTGATTTTTGTCATGTGATCATCAACGATTACTCTACACCTAGATAAATTTGATTCAATAAATATGGTAATACAGGGATAAGCAAAATGTTTGACTATTTCCCAGACACACATCATGCACTTACATTTGCATTTAGACACCCACCAAACTCTATGATGAGGTTAAGGTCCCAATTATTGGAGGCATACTAATACTTTGTGAGTACCCTTCCGCGTAGGCATAGTAATACTTTACACAGTGTAAAGTACATATATCTCTCATGAGTAACCCTCCACATTTCATAGGGAAATACATCTACTAGATCAAACTCGTTCTGCCATGCCTATGATGGGCTTAGGATTAGGGTGCTTTAACTATCTTTACCAGATGGAGGAGCATCAATTTGGATTTCAACTTAAACCCATGTATTGAGCCCTACAAACTAAACCATGTTAAACCATGCCGAAATGCTACTAGAATGACTCAGAGAATAAAAACACTTTGAGAAACACTTCTGACCTTTACTACTACATGCCATAATTATGTTAGCGATAGTGAACGAGCATTGTCGCCCACGTGTGTCATGTCAATGTTAGGATATAATGTTATACTATCTAATTGATAGCTAATCTTTATCAATAAGTGAGTGATTGTAAACAGAAGTCATCCCTTACAAAGCACCATGTTGTTAGAAAGAAAGCTATATTTAAATTGAAAAAGTTATTATGCTACTCGATGGTTGCTTAATATGTATCCTACTTTTGGTGGTAATGAACATCACTCTTTAGTCAGCTAGTTTTGTCCCAAAGAGACATCATACCATCTTAATCAAGGCAAAACTTCACTTGAACAAGCCATTATGCTATTTGACTGATGGCTTAATGCATGTCAAATAATAAGCAATGGCATACATAAGCTGCCATGTAGGTTGGAAGTTTATCTCTGAAAGTATCCTATCACCCTGATAAAGGCAATTTTTACTAGGACACATCATTACGTTGTCCTTGGATATTTAGTTTTTCATGCTACTTGTAATTGTCACGTCTATCTTTAGGCATAGTAATGCCTATTGTTGAGCCATGTTCTATGATTTATTTTCATTCTTCCTTTCTTTATTCTTATATGTATTATTTCATATTGTTACTAACCTATTTCCCTTTTGTTTTCTTGACTGTTATGTACATCATGTCTCATAATCATCATTATGGAATAATTAGCTGAAGGTTCAGTGTTCAGCAATGGGTGTTTTTCATGGAACAATAGTTCATTCTCATTTTCAAGTCTCGTAAAGAAGTCAGAGCATGGTCAAAGGATTGACAGGGCAAAGATAGCGATATCTTTAAGCTCGGTATATCTCAAAGACACATGAAAAAGTCAAAATAAGTTACCATCAAAATGACTAGCATGATTTAAAACCTAGAGCCTAATACTGCACATTACTACAATATTTGCCATTGCAAACAGATCATGAAAAATTATTAGCAAAAATGCATCAAGTGAATCGAGTTGATGTACAAAGAATTATAAGCCTAAATGCTTCGTTAACAAGACAAAATGCAAGCTCAAATCATGAAGTTCATGGAATTAATGATAGCTTTGACAAAGGAAAAGGGACAAGCTAGTGCTATGGATGCCAAAAAAGAGCTGGTTAATCTAGAAAATCAGCCCACCAGTAGGACTAAAGCTATTTAGGAAAAAACCCATCAAGAGAAATAGCATAACATGGCAGCAACCCTGCTAGTACCACTGGTGATACATTTGAATCCCATGGCAACTAATCAATTTGTCCTCGGATTCTGCAGGATGAATATAGAAGTTAACCCAGCTAATCTTATAACCCTTGACCATAATGATTAAGAAAAAAACAAATGGTTAAAAGCCTACAATTTATGCCAACGAGATAAACAAGTTTTAGCAGTTAGAGAAGCATCTCTAGGCCATCGAACAAAGTGAAAAATTTTTGAAGCTATAGACATAGAATCTTTATTTTTAGTGTCCAACCTTTTTCATTCCCTCAAAGTTCAAGATAATTGAGTTTGAAAAGTTCAATGGAACTATTGACCCCACTATGTATATTTAAATGTACCTGAGAAAGATGGCTAGTTATGAAAAAGATGAAAAACTCCTTATCCACTATTTTCAACATAGTTTGATTAGGGTAGTCACCCGATAGTACATTGAACTCAATAATGTCAAGATCCAACCATTAGCTAAAGCCTTTCTAAATCAATATCAGCACGTGTCAGATTGGGTCTTAACCATTTCTCCCTATGAACTTAGAGAAAAAGCTAACTAAAAGTTTTATACAATATGATGAAAGGTGGAGAGAAAAGGCAACTTTGGTCTAACCCCCTTTAACTAAGATAGAGATGACCATGACATTCATTAACACCTTACAAGCCTGGTGTTATGAGAAATTGGTAGAGAATGCCACTAAGAAGCTCATCAATCTAGTTTTATCTGGAAGATGATTGATACAGCAATTAAAAGTGGTAGAATGTCCATAGGTGAGCCATTTAGGTCGAGTAAGAGGTGTGTTATTAACAAAAAGCATGAAAGAGAGGCGAATGCCATAAGCTATGCCAACGCATCACAATCAAGTTAGTATTAAGTGCCCAATCCTTACTACCTAAGTGTACCCTACTCTAACCTAGTCATGAAACCTCTTCAGCCAGTTTATGCCACAACTTATAGCCTATCCTGGTTTTATCTGACGAGATAATTGATATAGCAATTAAAAGTGGCAGAATGTCCATAGCTGAGTCATCTAGGTCGAGTAAGGGGCTTCTTACTAACAAAAAGAACAAAAAAGTGGTGAATGCCATAAGCTATGCCAGCCTATCACAATCAAGTCAGTGTTAAGTGCCTAATCTTTACTACCTAAGTGTACCTTACTCTAACCTAGTTATGACACCTTTTCAACCAGTTTATGCCATAACTTATAGCCCATCCTTGATTATCTTGCCAAATCCACCATGAAACAATCGATCGCAAACCAACCAAAATGTCAATAATCTTGCCAATAATGCATAAATAATTAGGGTAGAAACTAGCACGGACAATAGTCTGACCCTATCCCAATGACATATAAAGAGCTTTATTTGGCTTACTCCAAGGGCATCTAATTGCTCCCATGTATATCCTTGAAAAGAAACCTCTATACTTTCAGTGGTATAACCTCAACACCCATTGCAACTATCATGTATGGGTAGCAGCGCTTGATACTAAAAAGTACATATCTTTTAATTGAAGGTTACAAAGCCTCATTGATTCAAAGCTTTTGTAATTTGGGATAAATGATGGGCTGAATGTTGTTGTAAATCCCTTACCAAACCATGCTAAGCCAACAATGAACATGATTGGTGTCGAAGTTAATGGTGAGGTTAAGAAAAGCATAGAAGAAGTTAAGACGTCAATAAGTCTAGTTTGGCAGATATTAATTTAAGTAAGAATGCTTGACGTAATTGAAAGATTATAAAAAAAACTTGATTATTTCTATGATTTCCATGCAATTCATGGCCATATTCTTCATAAATAAAAAGATTTTCTCATGATGGTTTAAAGAATATAGCTGTCG
>JBBYHO010508705.1:3481-20803 GCA_038382025.1 Adansonia gregorii | reverse complement strand
CGAAATACCCTAAAACTAAAATAATATTGAATATAAAAATAATTCAAAAATTTAAAAACCTAAACTGACCTAACTTGAATTGACTCAATTTAAAATTAACCCAACTGCCTCAACTAATAAGTCAAATATTTACTCAATAACCCCAAATTATTCGATTTAAATGTAATATATCACTCTATAAAAAAAAATGTAATATCTCACAGGATATACACAGAAAAGTTGTCCTTCAAGTTGTAATAAATTTTATCACAAATTGAACTTGTGGATTTCGGTATGTTAACATTATTACTTTTCATCCTCAAAATAGAACAAATTCGAATCTTGCATATTAAATTATTAATAGCATTTGATTGTTGTGCGAGCATTATTTAAAAAAGAAAAAACAAATGAATAAAACAAGGGCAACCATAAAAAATGATCATGAGTAAGATCAAATTTGAATAATAAAAAATTTTATTTATTTAAATTCAACTCAATCTTTAATCAATTTATCATATATTTAATATATAAAATTTTTTAAATAATATATTTATTCATTAATATTTATATTTTTATAAATTTAAATAAAATATTTTTTAATTTAGTTTAAATCGAGTTTATGTAGTTGGGCTGATGTTAGAAGTAAAATAGATGAAGAATACTAGATGTAGAAGCAGGCAGGGGATAATGGAGATGCATGCGGCTGTAACGGATGCCAAAGAAAAAAACATGTGAAAGAAAAGGCCTTTAGCAAACATGATTTTGATAATCAAAGGGCCAACCGGCCAGCTAAAAAAACCGTGGTTTAAAAGAAGGATAAAAACCTTGGTAAAGAGAAAGTTGGAGGTAAAGAAAAAGAAAAGAATGGGGCCTATACCAAGCCCAAAAGCATTAAAAAATTATACTAATTAATTTTAAACATAATATAAATATAATATAAATATAATATAAAAAATAATTAAAACATAATTTAATAAAAATAACATAAATGGTTAAATTATTAAAATTTATTTAAATATATAATATTTAAATATAATTTTATATGAAAAAATATGAATACAACATAAATATATAGATTATTAAATCTAAAAAATTAAAAAAAAAAACATCTTAAAGAGAAATCAACTACTGCCTCCTCTGACTCCCCCGTGAATAAATCTTAATAAATTGTAGCCTTAAAGATTCAAATGGAAGAAATGGAAAAGAAAAAAGCCAACCAAATCTTCTTGGGTATTCTTTATTGTTTTTTTAATCCTTTTATGTTTTTCTTTCTTTTTCCCCCTATAATATCTTATTTTCATGGGGGATTTACTGGTCAATGGAATACTGATTGTTCTAGTGTTTACACCTAATCCCATCATGTCAACTTTTTGGCGCTTTAATAATGTTCACAATTAGCATCATTCCATTTCATGTCAAATTTTCAAAAGGCATTTTTTTTTCTTTCTAATTGCACTGTTAGAATCATTTAAATAACTAAAATCGTAGTTTTGGACTTAGAACGAAGTGGTTGTAATTTAGGATAAAAAAGTAGTTATAAATATCACAAATTAAATTTTAAATTTATCTGATGTTATTTTTTAAAAATAATTATATAAAATAATTACTTTAAATTTAAAGTTCATAACCTAAACTCCTATTGTCTACTGTCCCAAATGATTGTATTATTTTTATTTATATTTGATAATATTTTTATGGGTGTCTTTAAATTTAGTTTGGATTTAATTTTCTTTTTTGGTGATTTCAAAAGCTTTTATATTAGATCGATATATTTAAAATTTTACTCTAGAATTATGTCTTACAAAAATTAAATCTTAATTGACAAAGAAATAAAAAAACCTTCTCTCATAAATTTTTTTTTTTTTTCATTTATCACTTGCTTTCCTTTGTCTATATAATTCATCTCATGATACAATCTTTTGTTACAATGACTTGAACAAATGCATCTCTTGTCAGAAATGAAATCAAAGATATAAATTATATATAATCAGAAAATTTTAAAAATACATGACAATATATTGTGGTTATATATAATCACAATTTAAAAATATATATTGAAAATAGGGACTTGAAGAATGTAGGGTCTTTTGGGCCTACTATTCTTTGTCAACTTTAAAGAAACTACCTCAATAATTTATCTGTCATAGTCCTTCACTTAAATCAAGGATTCTACAAAATAAAATTGAACCCAGGATATGAATAGGTATATTGCACACCCCAAATAAGCTCTTATCGTTAGGCCATGCCTATGTGTGTGAAAATATAATACACATTTACCTTCATTTTTTTATATAAAAAGAAAGAGCTATAGATGCCCTCGACCTACTATAGACCATTTCTTAAGCTTGAATGTTTATGGTTTTATTTTACTTTCATTTTAACACTTAAATAATTATTCATCTTGTTAATGCAATAATGCAGATTTTAAGGAGGAAACCTGTACAACAGCAATGGTGAGAAAGGCCTACAGTTTTGCTCTGGGGGAACACTCTGATGCTTAAGTCAGTAAAGATACTATGAATGAAAAACAAAGAGAGAATGAGAGATTTCTAATAATGCATACCTCATAAGTGTTGATTCTACCTCTTTATATAGGCCTTGATAGGAGTTTTACCTGTTTTGAAACTCTGGGCGAGTAGAGGTTGCATGGCTATCAAACTCATGGAGTCTAAAGTTATCAAACTATCTTTCAAGACTTATTCTTTATCAAAGTTAAATTTGGTGATAGAGTTGTTGAGAGGATATAACAATTGCCCCTAGGGCTGTGAGCGGTTATAAAGTGACCGTTCACAGACCAAAAAATGTTTATGGCGATCTAAGGACAAATGGCATACTGGTGGTGAGGTCGCCATATAAATGGCGAGCAGGAAAAAGGTAGGAGTTTTTCTTTTGAATTTCAAATGTAATACCATGCATTAAATGCGGAACATGGAAAACAAGATACGTAACGGTGGCTGCAAACCGTACACCCTTTTTCATGAAATGGCAAGACCTTTCCCTATAAATAACCCTAAAAAGGATAATTTTACAGTCATAAAAAAATCAAAAAGATTTACTGTGCAACAACCTGTGCGTTCGAAGCCACCATTGTTACCGGGCATATTTCTTGGGTAAGAATCTTATTCTTTTTGCTTTTATAGGAGAAGTTTTTTGTTTGGCTTTTGAGTTGTGAGGCTATGCAAAAAACTCGATTTCTATTGAAATCAGTGGGAAGAAAAGGAAATCTCGAGGTAAAAAGTATAGAAACAGTAAGGCAATTATTTATAATGGAGAACTTTCAAATTGTTGAGCGTAGTAAACGTCCCTACATCATTGTTGAAGAAGGAGGAGATCGAGAAGAGAGTCAAGGTGTGAATGGAACAGAGGGGGTGAATGAAGAACAAGGCCAGGGTTTAGTTGAAAGATACCAAGAGGAAAGAAAAGGAGCATAGGCAGGGTCAACACAGATAGACACTAGCATGGCAGATTCATATACCAGGGCGATCAATATGGCAACCGTGAAGGATATATTGAGAGATCACAGTTTTAATTTTGGGTGATTTGAAGTGTTGAACCCATTATTTGGGAAACCTGCGACAAAGGTTGAAGGGAATAGTGTGCCATTTTATCTGCATATTTTTAGAGGTAGAATTTACTTTCCCTTGCAATCATTTTTTTGTGAAGTATTGAACCGGTATGGGATATCTCTAAATCAATTAAAACCAAATGCGTGGGCTATGCTGGTAACGTATTTCCCAGTTTGTAAAGAGAAAGGTTGGGACACTTTAGTGAAAGTTACCAAACAAATGTTTTTGTTGAAGAGGCAGGACAAGTGCTGGTATTATCTGTAGTCAGCCGCTAAAAGAATAATCATAGATATTTCGTCCAATGCCCATGTGGCCAATGAGCAATTCTTCTTCATATGAAAGCGGTCTATTGAAGAATGGGGCTTCCCTGTAGAGTGGAATTGCTGCTCGCCAATGATCAATTTGAAGGTTAACATAAACGCAGCGGAGCAAAAACAAAAAGAATATTTTTATGATCACCAATTTAGATGTAGAGACTATCTGACTTCAAGAAAAATTTAAGAGCACTATTTGGGAGTCAACCCTGCCAACCTGCTAGAGAAGATTATCACTTCATCAAAAGAAAAGTAGAAGACATTTGATAATACAAGGTAAGGTACTATGCTTGATGTATACACAAGAGATTTTTATACTCTAACATGATTTCTATCTTACAGAGGTTCAATCTCTTTCGGGATTGCCATAGCAGGTAATTACCATACTTGGCTCGCCATAACATGGGGAAAGTGCCTCTGGATCACTTGGGGCAGAAGGGGTAAATGGAAAGGGACAACAAATGTTAGGGGAAATAGTGAAAGAAGCCGTGAGGGTGGCAGTTACCTCAACTGAAGAAGGTACATGCTGGCAATATGTGTTGTAGAAAACTTAGTATTTCCTAACTTAATTCATTACTTGATTTTAGGTATAAATCCTATAACTCATGCTATATTGGTTGCCTGTGAAGCGAGCAAGGCTGTGGTTGCCCAAGAGAAGAGAAAGGGGAAAAAATAAGAGAAAAACAAGAAGAGCAACCGACATAAAAAAGGATGACTGTAGAGCCTACTTCTACAAGTACAATAGATGCAAGGGTCATTTCGTTGAACATATCTGCGACTGTCAAGGCAACTACCATTACAGGCAAAAACTACCCTGGGTGTTGGGGTATCTGCTTGCCCCCCAGCTCTGGCTACTGTGCCCTCTAGGTCTTTTTTAGGGGTTTTAGACTTTTATCCTTGAAGGAATAACCCCGAACTCAGCACTGGTATACTGACTAATAGTGTGATAGCTTGCAAGTAGGCAAATAAGGTTGTTTTGCTAATTGATATGAAGTATTTGGTGACGAGGAACCCAGCTGCTAATCTGGAATCCACTTTAGCTTGTATAGTGGAGGTAAATTTACGATTGCCTTTGGTTATGATATCTCTACTCATATGTATTATCTAACTTCTATGTGGTACAGGCTTTGCATACTCAAGTGGCGATCATTTGTCAGATACGAGATAAATCTACAGCATATAATAATGCCTATAAGGAGGTGACGGTGAATAAGGCTAGGGCGAGTGTGCTGAAGGTGAAAGTAAATGAGCTCACTAAGGAGAAAAGAATAGCTGAGAATTGTGCTAAGAAAGCTAAAGAAGAATCAACCAAGTTAAAAATGGACTCCAAGGAGATAAAAACAAAGCTGAAAGTAGTGAACACTGAAATGGAAAAACTCTCCAAGGATTTAGAGGAGTTTTGGCAGGCTTATGCAACGCGTGATTCTGAGCTTATGTCTGCCATGCCCAAGATCCTCAAACTAGAGATACAGGTGGTGGGTGCAGAGGCTCGCCTACAAAGGGAGCTTTCATCTTAAAAAGATACCTTGCTCGACCAGATGATAGCTTGTGGTGGTGAGTATCGCCAAAGCGCTTTGTATGGCTTGTAGCTTTTTTGGGGCCTGTTGGATTTAAAGGTCATTAAATTTCCATAGCTTATTGCCTAGCCCCAAGACTTTGACATGTTGATGCCATCACAACAACAAGTGGATGAGAGGCGTGTCGTGGATTCTGCCTTTGTTGCTCCTACCGCGGATGATGAATCTGAAGAATCTAGTCAGGATAGTGGCGAGCAAGGGGGTCCAGCTGCTTTTTTTTATGATTTTTTTTTGTAACAATAAACTACTTATTTTTTATGTAAATTGTAACTATTATTGGTAATGAAATTTTCAAAGCGATTTTTCTAAAAGAACCAAGTAGTAAGATCAAAGTTATCTCATATATTTGAATCGAGTGAAGTTTCTTTATTGAGATCATAAAAGATCATATTTTTTTTAGGGTCGACCATGAGAGGTCTAGGAGGACCATGAAAGGTCAAAGGATCACGAGAGATCAATAGGGCCGTGAGAGGTCAAAGGGACCGTGAGAGTTCAATGGGACCATGAGAGGTCTATGGGACTGTGAAAGGTTAATGGGAAGCTTTTAAAATAGTAACTTCAGTAAAACCTTATTATAAAAAAAAAGTACTTATACATAGTATTTTTTGAGATGGACGGCATTCCACATGTTAGGTAAATATTTTCTCGTCATGTCCATTAGTTGGTAGGCCCCAAACCCTACCATTTTTGAAATTTGATATGGTCCTTCCCAATTTTGAGATAGCTTTTTTCTTTCTCCTGCAAGTCGACTCACCTACACAATTTCTTAGGACTAGATCGCCCACCTGAAATTATTTGTGTTTCATTCTTTTGTTGTAATACCTAGATACTTACTGTGATCTGATCGCCATGCATACAACGGCATCTTCTTCACTTTCTTTGAGAAGATCCAAATCTACCCTGAGGGAGGATTCATTTAGTGTTGGATCTACAAAAGTTGTTCGGATGCTATGAACCCTAATTTTTGCTGGAATAATGGCTTCATGGCCGTATCCCAAGCCAAATGGTGGGCTCTAGTTGCTTGACATTTTATGGTTCTTATGGCCTATAATATTTTGGGTGTTTCTTCTGCCCATACGCCTTTTGCATCATCCAATTTCCTTTTGAGTCACTGGAGTATGTTTTTATTCATAGCCTCCACTTAATCATTGGATTGTAGATGTGCCACCAAACTGTGTACAAGGTTGATATGGAATGTTGTGCAAAAATCTTTTAATTTATCAGTCGACAATTGTTTCTTATTATCTCTACTAATGTCGGGTATGCCAAATTGACATACGATGAATATCCAAATAAAGTTTTTTATAATTCTAGCCGTTATTGTGGTTGTAGGTTATGCGTCAACCTATTTAGAAAAATAGTTGCATGCAACAATCAGAAGTTTACATTGTCCAGTAGCAAGGGGAAATGGTTCCAAAATATCAATGCCCTATACATAAAAAGGCTAATGACTTAAAATTTGTTTCAGTGCTTTTATGGGGTATCGTGAGATTTTGGTGAATCGTTGGCACTTATCACATTTTTGAACTAAGTTAGTGGCATCTGTCCACATCATTGGCTAGAAAAATCCTTGCCGTAGGGCTTTCTGTCCTAATGCTTTTCTTCCTAAGTGATTTCCACAAACGTCTTCGTGGATTTACCTTAACACATAATCTACTACATTGGTGCCAAGGCATCTGAGTAGAGGGTAAGTAAAGGATTTTTTGTATAGAATACCATCGATTAATGCGTACCTAGATGCCTTTTTCTTGAGTCACTTTTTTTGTAGAGGAATGTCTAGCATGATGGTTTCTTGTAAAAAGTCTTTTATTTCTTTTATCCAATCATTCCCATCACCTGTATTAATTTTAAAGATATGTCGATTAAAAGCTAGCGACCCAATAGACTTAAGGATAATTCATCACTTATCGTCAATTTCCAGACCATTTGCCATTTTAGATATTGCATCAGCTTTACAATTCTGTTCGTGAGGTATTCTTTCAAAGGTGATATAGTCAAAGGCTTTGGTGAGCCGTGAAATCATGTGATGGTACTTGGCTAAGTTTCAATCCTTGGCTTCGTATTCCCCAATAATTTAGTTTGTTACTAATTGGAAGTCAGTATAAACCTTCAAATAGGTGGCATTTAGATTTTTAGCCAATTCAATTCTAACTATTAACCCTTCATATTTCGCTGCATTGTTTGAGGCTACGAACTGAAAGGATAAGGTGTAATGCCATTTATGGCCATTAGGGTTGATGAGAAGGACAACCACTCCTGAATTCTCTTTTTTCGATGATCAATAGACATAAAGTTCCCATAAGTCTTTCGGTAGGCTATCGTTGTTTTTATTTTTTTCTACTAGTAAGGGTGCTTCTTTGATGGTTCTTGACGGTTCAGTAGCATATGCGAAGGGGCATTCAATGATGAAATCTGCAAATGCTTGTACTTTGATCATCTTTCTTAGGCTGTAGGTTAACCCTAATTCACTTAACTCTGCACTCCATTGGATTATTCTTCTAGCAGAGTCAACTTTTTACAACATATCTTTTATGGGGTAGTTAGTGAGTACCGTGATAGGATGCGTTTGGAAGTATTGCTGTAGTTTTCTAGCGGCTATGATAAGTGCATAGATGAGCTTTTCAGCCTTAGTACAATTAACCTTACCAACTTGAAGTGCCCTGCTAGCATAATAAACTAGTTATTGGATTTCTTCTTCTTCTGTTACTAAGAAGGCTACCATTGTTTCATCTGATGAAGCCAAGTATATGAACAAGCATACACTGGGTTTTGGTCTAGTTAATAATGGCAGTGTGCAAAGGTAGCATTTTAATTCTTCAAATGCCATATGCATTCCTCTGTCCATTTATAGCAAGTAGCTGCCTTTAGTAATTTAAAGAAAGGGAGACATACGTCAGCGAGCTTTAAAATAAAGTGATTAAACGCGGTGACCTTCCCTATTAATCACTGTACATCTTTCGTTTACTTAGGAAGCATCACGTCTCATATAGCTTTTATTTTTTTGGGTTGGACTCAATCTCTCTGGATGATACAATAAAGCCTAGGAACTTGCTGGCGGCTACCCCAAACGTGCACTTGGCTCGGTTTAGTTTCATGTTGTATCTTTGTAAGACTGCAAAAGTCTCCCTCAAATCGGCTATATGTTGTTTAATTGATGGGCTTTTTATAAGCATATCATCAACATACACTTCCATGGATTGCCTAATTTGATTTTTAAAAATTTTATTCACCAAATGTTGATATGTTACTTTTGCATTTTTAAGCCGAAAAGGCATAACTTTATAGAAAAATACCATTTTATGTAATGAATGACGTTTTGGCTTCATCATGAAGGTTCATTCTTATTTGGTTATATCTGAAGAATGCATCAATGAAAGAAAAGAATCGATGGCCTGCTGAAGAGTCGACAAGGCGATCTATTATTAGTAAGGGAAAGCAATCTTTGGGGCAAGTTTTATTAAAATCAGTGAAGTTGATGCACATTCTTTACTTTCCATCCGACTTTTTAACGATTACTACATTGGCCAGCCATTCAGGGCACATCACATTCTGTATATATTCGGTGGTCAAAAGTTTATCTATCTCTTCCCTAATCACTCGAATTTGCTCTAGAGCAAATCTTATTTTTTTCTGTTTCACTGGTTTACCCACGGGATCAACATTTAGCGTATGCATGATCACCTTTGTGTATATGCTTGGCATATTTATAACTGACCAGGCAAAAACATCTGCATGGAGTCATAAAAAGTTTATTAGGTCATTTTTGGCTTTTGGTTCCAATAAACCTTCAATCGTCGTGAATAAATCAGGATCTAGCAAGTACAGGGAAATCACTGAACTTCCTTTACAGGCTTGGATTTTGGATGGTGGAAGTCATCCCGAATGTCTAAACTTTTGAGGGTTAAATTCCTATGTTGGGTGGTGTTATCGTATTAACGAATAATATGTTTTCAATCAGAGCTTCTATGCGCTCATCAGATGTGTTTTGGGCCTTCTTCTTCATCGCTATAGACATTAAGTGGCAGCCTCAGGTGATCACTTAATTAACTTTCATATATCCTACTCTTGTTGATGTAGGGAACTTGACGATGAGACAATATAAAATTGTAAGCAGTTTTACTTTTTTCATGGTAGGTTGCCCAAGAATAACCTTATAAGCGGACGGTTGGTCAATTACTAGGAATTCCACCATTACTGTGGTTGTATGTTCTCCATCGCCAAGAGTGACTGGTAAAGTGATGGAACCTTTCACTGGTATAGGTTGATTAGCAAACCCATATATCGGTAATAAAGGATAGAGGTCACTGTCCTCACAGCCTATTCTTTAAAAAATATCCCATTAAAGAATTTCTACTGTGCTACCATTGTCTACCAGGATTTGATCAACACAGTAATTCCCTACAATAGGCGATACTATGATTAAGTCATTTCCATTATCAGTAACTAATTCATTATCATCGTCACTGAATGTTACCCTCTAGTTATCTTGTTTTATTTTCTTCGGGGGTGTATCTATTACCATCACAAACCTCATGTATGATTTTCTTTTGGATTTATAGCTTGCCCAATTCTCATTACTTTCGATAATCACATTAATTGTTCCAATGATTGGGCATTTCCCTACTGCCTTATCCTAATGTCAGTCAGTCTATTGGGATGATTTTTCATTATCTTTTTTCACAAATTGTTTGGTTTTCACTTTTTGAATCAATGCTTCAATGACATTTTTCAAGCTGATACATTCTTCCATTGTATGACCTACATCATTATGAAATTCACAATGCTTTCATGAGTTTCTATGGCCTTTATTCATCCTCATAGGCAGGGGACTTTTTACTAGGCCATCTCTCATTATGTCATGTAGCACTTGTGTCCTTTTGACATTGAAAGGTGTGTACGACTCATATTTGTTATATGGTGATACCCAATCTCTCTTCCTGCTCGTCTGGATTTGATTTGTCGTAGACCCAAATTTGTTGTCTTGGTGGCCATCCAATCTATTTTTTGGGGGAACTACTATCATTTTCTTGGGTTTTGTCCAAATCGATCACCCTGTCGATCTCGATCGAGGTGTTCAAATTTATGATTTACGATTTTAATGTCTTTTGCATCAGTATTTTTTTACACCTTTTCATAGAGTTGATTAACTTGGCTAACTGAGTATCCGTCAAAGCATTTTTTAGGTGCTTATGACAGACCCCGAAGATGAAGGCCTAGATTACCCATTCATTATTGAGGTCTTTGACTTCTAGTGTAGCAGTATGAAAGGGCTTGACATATTCGCGGAGTGTTTCATCTGGGCTTTGCTTGACAGCCATCAAGCTAGTTGCTATCCAGGCTGCCATTTGATAGCTACTAAAGTAGGTGAGGAATTGGTAAGCCAACTGACAAAGTTTATGATGGACCCTGGTTTCAGGGAATACCAACAAGTACGGGCGGACCCTCACAGTTATTCGAAAAACCATGCATTAGACTACGTTAGGTATATCTCATAGGTTATGGAACACCCAAAAATGATTCAAGTGATCTATCAGGTCTGCCTTACAATCATACGTATCTGATGGGAGCTTGATCTTTTTAGGAATTGGGTTTGGCGGACCACAAAGGGCAATGGATTGTGCGCAATCTTCAGCAATTTCCAATCATTTTTCCTTGATTTTTTTCATATTTTTCATTTCCTAGTGGAGAACTACCATTTATTTAGCTAACAGGGATCTTTGTTTGTGACGATTAGTGTCTTCTTGTTTTTTATACGGGTCACACTCGGGAGTAGAGTATGAACTCTCCTGGATTTCCTGACTTGTCTGTTAGTCTCTTGTGCTCAGGGTACTGTTTTTGGCATCAAATTTGCCAGGTAATTGGTTTTGGTGACCAGATTGTATAAATTGATTATTTGTTGTTGTTGCTATTGGATGATGGTCTATTGGGCTGCCAACTCCTTTTGATATTGCTGTTGAATGAAGCTTGTTGGATCGCCATCTGGCTGGTGAATGCTTGAAATTGACTTTGTAAATTGACTTGGGATGTTGGTAGTGGTAAAGACATGTTTATCGTAGATAAATTGACTTTGCTGTAGATGTGGTAGGAATGCTTGCTCCTGCAACCACAGCATTGGAGGATGATGAGCTTCCTTGAATATGAGTATTTGGATCAATTATGGTCAACTTTGGTTGTGGCAGTGGTGATTGGAAAGTTAAGAGGTTTCAGAAGTAGTTTAGTGGTTGAGGCCAAGGATTAGGTGTAAAGGGTGTTTGGAAATAGGGGATAACATATGGAAAGTTAGGCGGGACGGGTACTATGGTCGTAACCATGGAAATGAGCCCTTTAGTTACCTTGGGGTTGGGTGTTGTAGGATCAGGCTGAGGTTCCACAAGAACCTGATTCATCGTTGTCATGGCTTGAGTAATGAAAGCAGGGTCGGTCACTTAGGTAGCCATGAGCCTTTCTTTATGTTTGGTAAAGAAGATTGCTATCGTTGCTAAGCCATAAGAATGATATGTTTCCCACAGACGGCACCAATTATTGATGCAATAATGGAGATTTTAAGGAGGAAACCTGTAAAATAGCAAAGGTAAGAGAGGCCTAGAGTTTTGGTCTAGGGGAACACTCTGATACTTAAGTCAGTAAGGATACTATAAATGAAAAACAATGAGAGAATGAGAGATTTCAAATAATTCATACCTCATAAGTGTTGACTTCACCTCTTTATATAGGCTTTGATAGGAGTTTTAAATGGTTTGAAACTCCGGGTGAGTAGAGGTTGCATGGCTATCAAACTCATGGAGTCTAAAGTTATCCAACTATCCTTCAAGACTTATTCCTTATCCAAGTTAGATTTGGTGATAGAGTTGTTGAAGGGATACAACACATCTCATTATAAATAATTTTTTAAAAAATAATAATTACATTTAATTAGAGGGTGAATGAAAGGATTTAGATAAAAATTAAAAAAATTATTAGACTTTATATGGCTCACATGATGATTAAGTGGCTTGAGATTAGTATTTTAATTAATATTGAGGTAATATTATCTAGTAAATCTTATTAGATTAACTACTATAGTAGTAATAGTTAAACTCTACTTTAGTAACTAATTAGAATATAAACTCTTTGATAATAAGACATAACTGTAATTAGTCTTTTAGTTAGGTCCCTAGTTTAGTCTATAAATTGCTTTTGTACCATCATAAGGTAATTATCAAGAAAAAAATAGAGCCGAGGCTTATACGACGTGTTCCTCCTTATGTTCTTAGAGCAAGGTCTCTTTCTTGATCAAGAATGGCTAGAGGTACGTTCTTAATTAAATCTCACAAGTTGGATCAGAACTAGGTTCTCTAATTATGTCATTCAGATAAACATATGCATATATAGATAATTTTTGTATTCACAAATTAAATTGATGCATGGGTTAAATGTAATGATTTTTAAAATATGTTTGTTTGATAGTTATTTGATTGTTGTAATAAGTTTAAATATATTCATGCATCTTAAACCATGGAATAATGCATATAAGAAATTAGCATGATATATTATATGACATATATAGCTTAATATCATGACATATTGCATGTGACAGTGCAAAAAAAATTTTTATGGTTTATCATAAACTGTTTATGCATATAGCAATTCAAAGTTTGGAGAACTTGTTACAGGTTTGTAACCCGAAAGAGAAATATATTTATATATATTGACTCGTAAGTAATAAGGATATGGGCTAAAGTTAGCTTGGAGATTGTCCATGCCAAGGATCACGCATCATAAAATATAAGTGAACCGCGTGGGCTTTAATTAAGGATTGTTTTAACTTCATATTTTCATACATGTTTGTTTTTTATTTACTTCTAAATTTACGTTAATTTTTTAATTTTTAAAACTCATAAAATATTTATTATTTAATATTTATGTTTAATTGAATAGTAAATATGTTTATATATAAAATTCTAGAATTTTATCTCATGATAATATATTTTGGTATGTTGAGGTTTAATCGATAATATGTACTCTCTTAATAAAGTGTTAATATTTATGTACTCTCAACCTAAAGGTAAATGTATAATTGAATTTGTTTAGTAAAATTTTATTTACTACTTTAGTATTTCAATGTTATGCATAATTATGCCATAAAATTCATTGATCAATTCGGTATATGATAATGGTTTTGGCATGTGATTAATAGCAAGCATGTTATAGAATGTATATATTATGTCATGATTTTGGAATATGTAATAGCATGACAAGTTGATATTCCATTGTAATATGTTATTTTATTACATAAGAGATGATATCATTCTTAAAGATCTAAATCACTTACTTAATATTAGCCATAGCATTTTAAGTTAAATGATTTAAATAAATTAGTAATTATTTAAAATAATTTTTTTAAATAACTACATGCGATAAACATAAATAAAGTTTAAGTCATGAATTTATTTGGTATATATTTGAGTTATTAAATCATGTATGCAATTATTTATAGTATACATATCTTATGTCATTATAAAAAATTAAATAAATTATTTGGGAATAGCCATAGTATCTTAAGTTAATTGATTTAGTTAAATTAATAGTTATTTAAAATAAAGTATTTCTTAAATTACTATGTATGGAGGATGACATTAATATGTAATTATTTATGTTATAATTGCAATAAGTTAACATAATTTTATATTATATTTTGATGTAATTATTAATATGCAATAAAGAATTTTGCACATATTAAGAATGTCATTATTAAAGTTCTAAATTACTAGCTTAAGATTAGCCATAGCATCTTAAGTTAGTTGATTTAGATGACAATTAGTAGTTATTTAAAATAATATTTCTTTTAGATAACTACACAAGAAAAATGGCATAATAAGGAATTATTTGTAATATACAATAAGTTTTATGCATACATATCGGATGTTATTATTAAGTTCTAAATCATTAACTGAAGAGTAGTCACGGCATCTTGAGTTAATTTATTTAGATAAAATAATAGTTTTTTAAAAACTACATAAAGAAAAATGACATCTATAAAGTGTTAGATCATGAAATTAGTTATTTCATTTTAACTTAGACATATAAGGAAAGATTACCTAAGGTATAAAAAGAGGCTCAAAAATAAAAGTAGACTTATTTTATGTGAATTTCTTTTGGTGATGTTCTTAATCATACATGGTGGTTGGACTTATGTTTAATAAATTATACTATTTAAGGTTTCATAAAGTCAAGGAAACTAAAAGAAAGTGGAGGAATATCTATTACAAAAATCACTAAAGTCTATCAAGATCAATTTTGAAATCAAGATTTGTTTTATAACTTGAAAATTTTTTAATTTTTTATCTTAGAAATTTTCTTAGGTAAAAGGAGTTTTGAATTTAAATTTTAAATTTTATTGTTGAAATTTCTAAAGAGAATTTTTCTAGTGGATTTTTCATCATTAATTTGGATCCTGATTGCAAAAATAGGTTTGTTAACTATTTATAAGATTTCTGGTAGTAAAGATGTGCTACATATGAAAACTCCTTCAAAGTTGTGGTATAAAGATTGTGTCACATTTTCATATAAAAGTTTAAAAGTACTAACAATGATGGAGTTCTTAAAACTCTTAAGTTTGACACTTAAGTTAGTTGTATTAAGGAAAAAATGAACTAACAAGTCCACAAATGGAGCTAAAGAAAGCATTGTAATATTTAGAGATTATACACCTTTCCCTAAGTTTATGGATTAATACATTAAAACTACTATTGATGTCTTTATTAAAGTTCCAACTAAATTTGTCTTTAAAACTTTCTTAAAGTTATAAAATAGTTAGAACCTAGCTTAAGACATTTACGAACTTGGGTTGTCCAGTTAAAGTGAAGGCTTATAACCCAAAAATAAGGAAATTGGATCCAAGAACAGTTAGCAATTATAGGCTATGCAATTAACTTAAATAAGTACAGGTTTTAAATGTCTCTTATGCTCAACTAGAATTGTTGAAGTTAGGCAAAGTTTCTTATAGATCATAAGTCCGTGGGAATGACTTTCCTCCTAAGGTTGATATTGAGAAATAAATTATTTAGATTGATCTTTATAAAGAACTTGATTGTTTCCCAAAATAAACATACATAATTAACTAGAAAACAATCAAATTAAGTGCAACCTTTATAATGGATCATTAATATAACTAACTAAAGGTGTACAAAATGTACAAATTATTATAGAACTAAATGATCCAATAGGTAAAAAACTAGCCATTTCTATGACTTGGTTGTATGCTTATGAAAGTCTAATTTTGATATTGAATATAAAGATGATCTCATTTTCACTATACTTAAATAGTAAAAATTTCACACTATAAAAGTATGATAAAAGAGATGAAATCAATGGCTAATGATCCAGTCTAGTAACTTATTGACTTAGCATTAGGTAATTTTGAATGGTATAAGGTTAGACTTACGATCAAAGGTTTCACCTAAATGAGGTATTGATTGCCATGGAACTTTTTTTTTTCAATTTTAAGAAAGTTTCATTAAGAAATATTATAATAGCTTCTGTAGCTCATTTTGATTGAGAGTTCCATTAAATGGAGTTGAAAACAACCTACTTGAATTGGGATTTTGGAAAGAGGTATACATGATTCAACCTGAAGGTTTCTTTAAAAGATCAATATATAGACTAAAACAAGTATCCCAATAATGGTATATAAAGTTTCACAATCTTGTGACATCATTTGGTAGGAGTAACTTAATAATTTTAGTCATACTACCTTAAAGTTAGTGGGAGTGAGTTCACAATTTTAGTCCTATATGGTGATGATATTCTCTTCTCAAGTAGTGATTTGGCTTTGTTATATGACACAAAAGTTTGTTTTTCTTAAAACTTTGATATGAAAGATTCAGGTGATGCCCTATATATCTTAGGCGTAGAGATTTGTAGAAATCGATCTGAAATGACATTAAGTCTATCTCAGGAGGCCTATATTAAGATAGTTTTAGGAAGAATTAAAATGCAAAGCTATTCACGTACAAAGGTGTAAACTGTAAAGTGGATATTTCAATTTGAGCTAATATCTCCAAATAATTTGAAAAAGAGCATATGAAAGGCATTACATATGCATATAGTATTAGGAGCCTTATATATGATCAGGTTTATACAAAACTTAATATAAAGTTTGTAGTACAAGTGCTTGGCAGATACTAAGGTAATCTTGGCCTTAGACTATGAAAGTTGCCAAAGAAATTATGTTATAAAAAAATCATAGGTAATAAGGTTGAGATATTTTATCTCTAGTTTGAGAGTTGTCAGCAAGGCCTTTAAAGATTTATTGTGACAACTCTTATGCAGTATGCTTTTCTAGAAATGATAAAAGTAAGAGTCGTAACAAGCAAATAGATATAAAGTAGCTTATTGTTAGAGACTTTACAAAGAAGTAATAAGTGGATGTACAATATATCAATCTAGATTTAACAACAGCGGATCCCATTATTAAAGCATTGTTGACGAAATAGTTTAAAATTCATGTGGATAATATAAGGTTAGTTAAATTCTGTCAAAATGTATTTTGGGCTCTTTGATTTTATTAATTTCACATTTTTAAAGTTTATAGACATGTTTCAGTTTGTGCACATAAAGTTTACATGTCGAGTGGCTCTTAGATGATTACAAAAAATTCATACATAAAGTGCTATATCATAAATTGCTCTTTAGAGATGATCATGCATTCTAATACATGGAAGGAAATATCAGATTAAAAGGCTACCTCCATGATTATGCTATGTGAATCTTTAATTCAGTGGGAGTTTAGCTAGAGTAACTTATGGCCAGATTAAAATTTGGATTTGAATATCACCGATTTAAGTTCTTGGTTTATTATATGGGCTAAGTGGCAGAATGTTGGACTTTATAGGGCCTACATGATAA
>JBBYHO010508694.1:0-12896 GCA_038382025.1 Adansonia gregorii | reverse complement strand
CCTTTTTATTTTCGGAGTGGAATTGTTGAAATGGGTTTGGTCTTGGAGAGATCAAAGTTTGGACATAAATGAAAACCCAATAACTTTTAGGCTGACGCGGGAAAACCAATGACCATGGAACCCCAACTCCTCCACTAGAACCGAATCTAACATTGGGAGTAGGGGATCGCCACCGCGCCATTTATAGGCTCAAAAAGGCTGGAAAACCAGACCAGGAGAGAAACATGGAAAAGGGTTTTAGGGGTTGCAGAAGCACAACAAAGCTGTCACTTTCCGGACAACCTTAATCATCTAAGATGCCAAAGTCCAAACGTAACAAAATAGGTTTGCCTTCTTCTCGAAGTTTTTTTTTTTGGTGGGGGGTTGGGGGGGGGGGATGAGTTATAAAGCTGTCATAATGTTTGAATTTCATGATATCTTGTGCAGTTTCATTGTCAAAGACAAAGAAGAAGGGAAAAGAAGATAAAGAATCCATAGTGAATGCCATGAGGGAAGCTGCGGAAAATTACAATTCTATCTATTTTTTCTCTTTTGAAAACATGAGAAATCTTAACTTCAAGGAGTTCAGAGAGCAGCTCAAATCCATCAGCAGGTGAAAAAAAAGAATTTAAATTTGAGATCTCCATTTTCTTTTCTTCTTCTTTTTTCTTTTTTCTTTTTTCTTTTTTCTCTTATTGATTTGGTTTGGGTTTTTACTTTAGATTCTTCCTTGGTTCAAATAAAGTGATGCAAGTTGCAGTTGGTCGTTCTCCTTCTGATGAGATTAGACCAGGTCTTTACAAAGTTTCTAAGGTATTGCATTGTTCAATGTGCAGCGAATAAGTTATGTCTTTGTTATTGAATTGATTTATATCTATCATTTGTTGTTGAATTGCTTTATAGCTTCTGCGTGGGGATACTGGACTGTTTCTTACCAACATGGCAAGGGAAGAAGTCGAGAGCTAACTATGTCTGGTCTCTTAGTTTCTGCATTATAATTGCTTCGATTGTTATAATTAACTTGTTTATGTTTTCGGTTTCCTTATTTATGGTTGTTTCGTTAGCTTGTTTCATAAATTTGAAGAAACTGAATTTGCAAGGACAGGAAGCATTGCAGCTGAAAAGGTTGGGAAGACTAGCTATTATGATTCTACCATATATCTTTTTTATCATGCTTGAAAAGCTTATGATCCTTGATTATTAGCATTTGTATGTGAATGTGCGATCTATTTGAACATTTCCACGTGGAACTTTTAGAAGGTCCTTTGTATCAGTTCACGCATGAGATGGAGCGCTTTCTGGGCAAGCAAGGCATGCCTGTTCGGTTGAACGAAAGTCAATTATTTGTTTCTTCTGTTTTCTGCATCACGTATGTATCGTATATATTAAGGTTGAATTAACATATTAACTTTACTTATGGTGTACAGGTGCTGTAGAGCTTGTTTCTGACTTTGTTGTTTGCGAGGAAGGAAAGCCTTTGTCACCTGAGTCAGCTCGGATTCTGGTTTGTTCGTGTTTTATTTTTCATTTTCCTAGTTATAATATAATCTCGCCAGTGAGGGAATATTGGGCAAAACAAAAGTGTCATTCATATATTGTTAGTTGCAATTACTTTATGCTTCAAGTCGGTAATCTGTTTTTGGCCATCTGGTACCTGTCTATTGGAACTCAAATATTGATGACGTTTTATTCATTTGCAGCGCTTGTTGGGAATCAAAATGGCTAATTTCCGACTAAACTTGATCTGCAGATGGAGCCCTGTGGACTTCGAACTTTATAAAGAAGCACTAGATGAATCACATATTGAATCTGCATAGAACATGATTTCAGATCGATAAAAGGGGTCCGATAATTTGAATTACAGGTCTCGGATATCCATCTTGGTTGTTAATTATGGAGAACAGTATGTGCTATTGCTAATTAGCAATGCATCAGCACTGGTATAGGCATTTTCTCTGTTTTATCTGGATGCCTGGCTAGTGAAAGCCTTAGTGTTTCATTAACTGGGTTTATTCTATAAGCTGTTGCACTAGATTTTGACTTTTCTTTTTTTTTTTTTTCCAGATAATTGCCTCAAGTGCTTTTCTGTAAAGTCTTATGTTGTATTAAATCTACATCTGAGTTGCAGGATATTTAAAATTGCATGCAATTTATTAACCTCTCAATTCTCAACCGCCTTAAAACCCTTCTCTCTCTTTTACAATATGAATGTGGCGGAGTTGTCAATTTTGCTGGATCACGTAGGGGAAAAGTAATAATTTCCTATGTCGCTGAGAGTTTTTGTTTTTCTTGAAATATTCACATCCAACACTTTCATGTTGGCACATTTTTAGACATACGATAGAGATCATGTTGACATATTTTCAGACATGCGATAGAGATATGATCCTCTAAAGATCTCTCCAGTTATATGAAAAAAAAAAACTTAAAAAATATTGTACATACTCATATCCGACATATTCATTTGATTCCAAGAAACATAGATAATTATTGCTTAGAAACTATGTATTTCTGACCCTCCAATTTTCTTAAAGTATGGTTTAACTTTTCCTTCTTGCGCATTGAGGATAATGTGCAAATCAGGTTATGAGTAAACATTATTTGCAAGTCACTGACACTGACAGTGTGAGGCCGTCAAATTTTCGATTTCGGCCTGCGACTATGTTGCTTTTACGACCATGAAGCAGTCTCCCTGATTTTGCAGAGTATTCAAACTGTTGAGAATGGAGTTTGATTAGCTGTGAAGATCGTGCTCAAGGAAGAGATTGGTCATATAGTTTGAGAACAACTTAGAATGGATGATTTGTGCGAAGTTTGATTGAATGTTTTTTGGAATTCAACTATGATTCGAGTTAAAAATTAAATTATTCAAAGTCACTTAATTATATCTAATTAAGCTCATTTATTTTGTAAAAGATAATTTGATTTTTATGTATAATTTCATATTTAATATGTAATTATCCGTACTCTAATTCGAATAAAATTTTTTTAATATTAATTAAAAATAAAATTACATATATTATAATTAAAAAAATTTTAATTAAACTGATAAACTATTAAAATTTAAATTAAAATATTTAAATTTTACTCATTAAATTATTAAAATTATTAAAATTTAATTAAATTAATGATTAAATCTAAATTTATTTATTTTTTGGCCAAAACTAAATAACTTGCAAATACAAAAAGGAGTCTCGTTTATACTTGAGTGAGAAGCGCCTCTTTCTCCCAACTAGGGACTAAAACAGGTCCACTTTTGAAGGATGAATCACCTGTACGTCAAATTACTTATTAAATTTAGAATTCCGACACTGGGGTTGCTTTTTTCATCATGCTTAGATCATGGATTGGACTGGATCTGGATCCGAAAGTTATCAACACTTACTGCACTGTGGTGGGTTGTCGTTGTTAGCTGAGTCTCTCTAATTTCATAATGCCATCATCCTATTAATTGATTCAAAACCTACCCGTCTGCCGCACGCTGTCGTTTTAAGATTTAAATAATCATTATTTATTTAATAATTTTAAATTTTTTATTATAAATATATATTATCAATATAATATTTATTATATTTAAAATATTATTAAATACGACATAAGTATAATCAAACTCTTATTATTTTCTATTTCTACAACTTAGATTTAGAAAACTTTAACTCAAGTTTCTTTATTATTATTATTATTATTATTATTATTATTATTATTATAACTGTGACGTTGTAGAAGCTGTTAAAGAAAAAATTTTCCACAAAGTCCTAGTGATTATGCATCTTATTCTTGCCTAACCCATAGAAATGTTATCTTTTACCTGTCAAAGAAGAAAAAAAAAGTTTAATCTTTTATTACTCATTCAAACTGATTATTATGGCATTGACAGGACCCTTTTACTTAGAGCATATTATCTACGGTAATGATATTATAATTAATTAATTAATATTTAAAATTATATTAAATTTATAAAAAATTATATAAAACTTATATTTATAATTGAAATTTTATATAATTTTTAATTATATTTAAATAATTATAATATTATAATAAAAAAATTATAGATAAACTGCTTTCATTTATTTGGGTTTGAAATGTTCAAACAAACACAGCGTAGGTCTTTTCCAAATCTCCCAACAACCCCGTTATAAAGGGCAACTTCCCTTATGCTAGCTCCTCACTCAAATCTTCTAGGTGTTAAAATCTGCTTTGTCTAGTTCTAGAGAAATGGTTCAGGGAAGAGGCAGTGCAATGGCAGCGACGGTGCTGCTCTGCTTTTTGCTGCTCCTCTTTGAGGTGGCTCAGGCAGCAACTTATACTGTTGGAGGAACCAGCGGCTGGACCTTTAACTCGGCTGGTTGGCCTAAAGGCAAGCAATTTAAGGCTGGTGACACACTTAGTAAGCATACTTTCATTGCTTTCAATATTGCTTTCCCCTATTGATTCAGTTTCAGTGGTATATTGTTTAGCGTCAATGCTGTTGGACACCAAGCACCTTGGTCGATGTTGGCTTACTAAAGGGCTGTCAGCTTGGTGGACGTATTGTCCTAGCCTGCCTTGAAATTATGTTGTACCTGAAAATTTTTAAATCTAACTCGAACATGAATACAAGATAAGATATCTGTGTTTAGTATATTTATATTGGGCATTTATCATATCTAACATTTATTCAAATCTGAATAATATAAAATGAAAGTAAAAAGAGTAAAAACTCTGAAAAGAGTAAAAATAGCTTCTTTCCAGGGTCAATATTTTACTGCCATTAATGAATTAGTCAATTGCTGCACGATCATCAACAGAGGACAGTTTTAAGCCCAAAATATGTGTTGTTGTTTGCAGTATTCAATTACAACCCTTCAATCCACAACGTGGTAGCTGTCGACGGGGCCGGATACAATTCATGCACGACACCAAAAGGCGCTAAAATTTACCAGTCAGGCAAGGATCAGATCAAGCTTGCAAAAGGCCAAAACTTCTTCATCTGCAATTTTACTGGGCACTGTAAAGCTGGAATGAAAATAGCAGTCACCGCTGCTTAGTTCTGAGATCTTAGCCATGACCAGGATGATACTCAGCTTGCTTTTATCAACTTTTAAGTATTAGTGTTGGATTTGTTCTCATCAACTCTAGTGCTAGAGTTTATGTCAAGACTCGAGTCAACCGCATGTTAGCTTTGCATTTTGAGAGGGTTGTTGGTGGTCCATATATGAATATATAATGATAGTTAAATAGAAATCTTGAGTAATGCTTTGTGGCTAAGGTTTACTTGTACTCTCTTCCTGATAAACTATGTTACTTAATTTTTTTTAAAAAAAATATTTGGATACGGATATAAAGTTATAATCTTTCATATATATATATATATATATATAATGAATAAAACCAATGTATATTTTTATTCAGCATCTATGTCCGACACATATTTGCATATAGGATATAAAGTTATGATCATTCAAATATATGAATAACTTCAAAAAATTGAATAAAAGATTCATACCATAATATGTCATTCAATTGAATCCCAATGACATAATTAATAAATAGAAATTGCTTTTCTTTTGTAAAAATTTCGCTTAGCATATACACATATGTATATATTATCAAGTTCCAAGGCATTTAAATGAGAAACACAGGGCATATATAGATTGTTATATCTAATATATACGTATATATGTGTATAAAAAGTATACATACAGACACATATTTCTGTGAAAGTGATGGCTTACCGTTTAAATAAAAGTCTTGGAATAACACTTGCATTATTGACAGCAGAGTTACCTCTGCTGCTGATCAATTCTTTGCACCAAAGTTACAGCCGGATGAGCAAATTTCAGTCAAGCAGCTCACATTGGTTTTTTGAGTTTTTGAAATGGAAGCCTTTCCAAACTCTATGATTCGAAACATATTTACATCCACAAGTCTCACCCATTAACATTTTGTAGCAGCTAGAGAGGGACGCGATAGGATGGATCAACCATTTTCAGAATGAATAAGTTCCCTCTGTCTCCTCTAGAAATTCTGCTGAAATGAAGAACATCAATGGTTTGCAGCAGCATTTAAAGCAACAGTTTCGAATGGATTTGAGATTTGACAAATATGAAACATACATATTACTCTTATCTAGTTTTTCATTTATTTGCATTATAAAGTACTTACCGTAACTCTTCATCCAAGTATGTAATTTCCAACTGACCACGGCCACTTCCAGGTGACTTAATCGGTATCTGCAAGGCACCACGAATATGACAACATTTAGTTGCCACAACAAATCCAATTCTCCTAACTTCTGTTTACACAAACTTGGGGAGTGAGTGCTGGATACAGGTATGAGTTCGACATGCGTAAACTCAAAATTTTCTAAGTTCCATACCCTATAACCATGTCCAAGTTTAAGCCTTGGTGTAACCATCAGTAAAATGTCCTGATTACTAATCAAGATTCTAGCACAAATTTGTTCTTCTAGATAGATTAATATAGGAATATTGAAATGAAGAGGAGATCATGTTCATATATCATTTGTTTCAGGACTACCTCAGGTGAATGTGAAAAGTTCAAGAACGGCCAATATAATACAATACCAGACCAGCAATTCTGAAATAGTCGAATTTAACAGCCACCCTTCTTGAATTTATAGGAACTAAATTAGCAGTGACCTGCAAAAACAAAGATTGATTGAAACACCAAAATCAAACTTGATACTTAAGCATCAATAAACAGCATTTTGATTCAGGAACGTGTTTAAAAGCTGACACTCTTCAAATATCAGATGTGGTTCTGCCATTCAACAGATTATATTGTTTTTTTTTTTAATGCAACATATAGCAGTTAATATGAAGAAGAGAATCTGAGATGTAAAAGTAACTGGAAACTTCATGTGAGGGAAACAATTAAAAAAATGTAGGGGGAATAGAAATTACCTGATTAAAGAATGGCCAAGTTTCCATATTTTGAGCCCTAAGAGTATCCAGATTGATTGCCTGGTAGATTTTGCCATTGGGTCTTAAGAACTTTAGCCTCTGTCACAGAAATTAAGTAAAAGAAGAAACAAAATTGGATGGTTATGAATAGTTTTTTAAAAATTGAAGCGAATGGGGCAAAATTAAAGATCAATCATAAGACCTTTGTTTGCAAAACTGATTGAGATGTTGTGTATAAAAGCTCCCATTTTCCATTCAGCAAGCTGGACTTGAGAGGTTCCTTTATCTCATTTGCTGCCTCCAGTTTCATCGCGATCTGATTGAGATCATAAATCCCATCAACGAAAGCTAGAAAATTAAGGAAATAGCTCGAACCAAGGCTGACAAACCTGATCCACACGACCTTGGTCCTCAGGGGTAGCCTCAGCGCCACGATCAAGGGGGGCTATAGCATCAAAAAGCTCATCCTTGAGGCTCTTAACGTCTTTGCTTTTGGTAAAAAAACCAGAAAAAAATGAAACTCTAGTCCTCCATTTGAGAGACACAGCATTTTCTAATGAAAAAAATTTGCTACTCGCATCGGGTTTCGCTGATGAAACAATTGGCCTTGATGATATGGTGGAGAAGCAAGGAGAACAAATGATGGGTTCATTTGAATATTGCAAATGAGCTTTTAGCAGAGTCATGGCAGTACTGAAAGCAGGAGAAGAACAAGAAGAAGCGAGAGCCATTGATGATTTTCTTCAAATGTCCAAAGCTATTTTAGGGAAGTACCAAAGGAAGTTTCTTTAGTCAGAACTTAGAAGTGGATAATGTTGAAATTACCTGGCCTCAATTTCAATATTTCATTCTAGGGAAGACCGACGAGGCACGTGTTCCTACAATGCTTTCATCAGCACCACTTGTTGAAGCAATCATTCATTCTTAGGCTACTGATTTTGCAAATTATTGAAAAAAATTTTACTGAGGGTTTTGTTAAAAAATGTTTTAAATTATTCGTTTACACCAACAAATTCGATTCAAATTAAAAATGAATTCGATAAGAAAACAAAGCATAATATCCCTTAAGATTTCAAAATGAGAAAAGAAAAAAATTAGAACAACTGCTTTAGAGTTTTGCTAAAACAAAATTTGTACAATGGAAGCCAAAGGTAATGCCACCATCAAATTCCACCAGCTTTGAGACAATGCTTTGAAGCCCCCCGATGTTGTACTGCAAACAAGCTTCTCATCATGATAAGTGCAAATTGTATTATTCCTGGAATTTTTCAACACCAAAAAACAACCAATCAGTGAGCTAAAAATAAAACCATAGCAAATAATACCCTTGAAATTGGAATAGGAAGCATTTTTTCCCAAGGTTTTTTCAGTTAAGCTTTAGTCCTTTTTACCTTGTTGCACAAAATGCCACCATGTAATCTGATGCAGAGCAAGTTATGATACTAACACGATTATCATAAGCATAGCTTGATGCTGCTGGGCAGACTTGTTTGAAACTCTTGGAATAATTTGTAGGCAAACAGGCAACAGGATCTTCGTAAGCCCCACGACAACAATACTCGTCGGTGTTGAAGGCATCGCAGGCACTCCGGCAACCAACGACCTTGCCATTGTTTTTAACATCAAGATTTGGTGGGCAGTTTTGCCTCAAGTCTCCATCACAACCGGCAGTGCTGCAATTTCCTTTGCCACCACCAGGCTTAATCACAACAGGCAAATTGAACCCATCTACAAGGCTGATATCATAGTAATCGATATCACCAAGGGTGAATTCGGCTATGGTAACAGGCAGGCTACCGGGACTTGAACAATTTATGGAACTGCCACAGCTGCCTGTTTGACATGTTCCATTACCATTTTTATCGAAATCGCAACCCGTCCGACCCCATATTCGGCCACTCCACCCATTGGGGGCATTGTAGAAAGTGGTTTGGCCTGATTCTAATTTAAAGCCTTCACCATGGAAGTAGCCTCCCTCAGTGATTATTGCTGGCCATATTGTCTCCCTACACTGATTGACAAGGGTAAAATTTCTTGCATTTGCCCACATTTTTTCACCTGCCAATATAACTGTAAGTAAATAAGAGGCCTGTTAAGTTCCTTATTTATTCGGTGGATCTTGGAAAAAATATATTTTTATACACATATTGAAATGCACGCCAAACATCTTATTTAAAAAAAGAAAGTCAAGGAGAAAATTTTTACCTGAAGCAAGGATGACGAAAATGCAGAAAAGTAATAAACTAGAATTGAGAGCCAATGCCATCCTATCCTACACCAATCTGCTGCCAGTGGCACTTGGAGACGGCCATGGAAGACTGACGTGCCTTGCTTTTAAATGAGGTTAACTTGGTAGATAAAGTAGGAGAATACTTGTGTGGGAGTTTGTGAATCTACAAGCAGTGGCAGCCCAAAAAGACACTTCCTTGCTTACTTCCCGAACCAACTGATTTATACCTTGCCTCAATCACATTACATTGGTAATAATTTTTTTTTGGGGGGTGGGGTGGGGGCACTTTTAATCTTTCAATGTTCTTCATATATTCTTTCAGTTTTTTATTTTTTAAACAAACCGGCTTTTTTAATTTAGGTATTCCATAGCCAATTCTAGCCCGGATTTTGCTAATGAAATGAGATTGCAACTTGATTCATTTATGTGATTCTCTGGGCATAAATTTATTTAGTCATAAAACTGTTTGAGCTCGAGTTGGACCATGATTTAAAAAAAAAATTTTTTAAGTTTGAATCAAATTGATTTAATTTAAATTATGAAATTTTTTATTTAATTTGATTCAATATAAATTAAATTTATTAGGCTGGATGAGTTGTTTGACCATGACGAGGTCTGCTTAGACGACAGCCTCTAGATATTGAAAAGCAAGATTTGCATCAATTTCCTGTAACATATTGCTCCAAACTTAACTTAGCGACTTGGAATATGGTACATAATATAGGCGTTTAAAGCCAGAGTACAACGACATGCGCACTGTGCGCAACGCATGTTTGAGTTCGACAGTGACTATGTACGTTCTTCAATAAGCGATTTGAGCCACCGGTAGGCCCATTTTTTTTTTTTTTCGAATTAGAGATTTCAAGTTAACATCCATAACTGAACCAAGCAAAAATATCCCATTATTACTTATTCACTGCTTCTTTTTAGCAGCAATGAATGTAGTAGTGTTGACGGTGATCCCTAGTTTCTAACTCTGAGTGAATAGAAGGCATATATGTACCCAAGAGGAAAAAGATTGAATTGAATGAATGTGACATGTTTAGTAAACAGTCGAAGCATCCAAGTAGCATAAGGATAAACAGAAGAATGTTTTTCAGTGTGTCCTCGCTAGTGAAAGCCCTATATAGTTTCTGTGCCTGTCCTAGCCTATGAAAAGCTTGCATAATTTATTACCAATTTAGTTTTCTTCCCGTATAATAGCAATTTAATGGGCTCCTCAATTTACTTTGAATAATTCAAGAACCAAATTCAGTTAAGGGACTCCAAACAAACTTGGGTGGAAGACAAATAATAATAATAATAATAATAATAATAATATTCAACCAAGCTAAGGATAATGCAAAATTTGCTCAAATAAAAAATAAACTATTTTGTTAAAAGTACTATTGTTGAAGTTAATTAAATTATTATTTATATTAAATATAATAATTAATAATTACTGCAATCTCGATATATTAAAAATATAGTTTTAAAAAGCATTTTTAAAACACTACCTTACAAAAATCTAAATGAATATTCATGCAAAGGGGAGGGAAAAGGGCGTTAAATAAGAAAAAAGTGGGCTGGGCATGGATAGGCATTCCCATAGCCATAGCCTCATAGGCTCAATTAAACTTTGCCCAGCCCAAGCACCAAGGTCTACATCATATATGCACCGGCGAGGAAAAGATGAAATGGGATGAATGTTACATCAATATCACATCCAATCCACCAAAGCTAGAGAACTTAGTTCAAAATTTTAAAAAATATATATATATATAATTGTAAAATTCAAAAATTATTATTTCAATAAATTTTTTCTTCATATTTATTTGACTGGACACCAACTGTTTGAAATATTAAATGATTCAATTGATTTTGTATTCGTATAAGATAATGTTACTTATTTCTTGTGGAAGCGTGTTCCTGACAAACTTATTTACGCACCCTGCTTACCACATTTAATGGAGATCAGCAACAGCGACTTCATTTCCAGCTTTTCGCACTAGATCAGGAGAAGATTACTTTGATCTTGACTAATATTCCATTTTCATTTTGCATGTGATAATGAACGTGAACATCAAGAAATATGCACTGTTTAATCATGACTTAACGCATATAATCCTACGTTTCCCCAGTATGATATTCAAATTAAGATACACTGGAACCCTAAAAGTAACTTAATGTGCATATCCTTGAATTGAATCACCCTGGAAAATTTAGGCATAAAAATGGAGAAGAAATGGTCACCTCATTATCGATTAGTTACCCTTGACCTTGTGGGAGTAATTCTTAGCATGGAAGTCTGAGAACAAGATCAAAAGAGATGTGATGAAGAATGAATTGAAGCACCAACTCACAATCCCAGAGCAGCCTGAGCCAGTGAAGTGGTAGAAGACAAGCATCATCATGATCAAAAAGCTTGCCCAGAACTGCAAAAGCTGGAAATCTGTCACCATTTTCTTCCATTTGGGGCGCATACCGAGGGTGCACATCAAGTAGTAAGTGTACATTACAATATGCACCGCGCAATTGGTGAACAGCACCAACGAGAATGAAGATTGAACACTCTCTAAACTTAAGTAACACATGATTACGACCATTGAGTGATGGTATACGTGAAGAAACGATAGCCTTTCCAGGGAGTTACTGAGGATGATCAAAAGGGTGTCCATGAATTCAACCATCTTCGACAGGTAAAATATATAGGCCCAGAAAAAGAGAGGTCCGGATGGTGACGTGCCTGTGGGGAAGCAAACGAGGGCGTTGAAGTTAGGCACCAACGAGACGGCAGAAACGAAGCAACCAAGGGCCATGACGAAAGAGAGAGTGAGGAGAAAAGTGTTGTGGACGGCTGAGATTGATTTCAGAACTGGACGTGAAAGGGAAGGGTGAGATACTTGGGAGAGAATAAACGTGAAGCAGATATAAGATAAGACAGTGAGAGTAAGGAAGTGCCAGGAGGAGCCTGGAGTTTGGCCATTGTTCCATGAAAACTCTAGGATTTTGGGGTGATTCACTAGCCAACCTTCCAAGGTTGGGAAAAAGGGTTGTTTCGCCACCAAGCTTTTAATAGTTGAGAAAAGGGTTGGAAAAAAGGGAAGTTCCATCACTTTCTGCAACTCTTTTAGTTTTAGGTAGTAATGGCTGCCTGCAAAGTTGGCAAGGAGAGAGGACGACAGAGAGGTTGAAGTGTGGTCTTCCGAGGGGGAATATTTGGGAGGCCAGAGAGATAAATGGTGTGAGATACAAAGGTAGACGGCGTTGGCCTTTTAGGCACTGAAAAGTTTCTTAAAATATTGATGGATTTAATTTTTTTTTTCTTCTGGTTATAAATCATATATAGCTTGCTGGATCATTGTTCATTCATCTATCAACCATCAAGCTTTCCTTTAAAAATCCTTTTCTTTTATTTAATTTCGTCTAATTGAAATTATTTTTATTTAAAATTAATTCAAAATATTAATATAAAAATAAATTTTTAATATTATTTTAATTAATAAAATAAAATTTTTAAAATAATTTAAATTAATTTTATTTTACTTAAACTTAAATAATAAATAATAAATAATAAATAAATATAAATTATAATTCGATTCATAAACACTGCTATGACCTACTGGTGAGCTCACAATATATCTGTAATTCCATTTATAAAAAACTAGATGCTCAGTCCTCCTCATGATCTGTCATATATCCCACGTTAAAAGCTGATTCCTATCAATTTACATATCAAAAGAAACAATCGTTCAATTCGAAATCCCAACTGCCAAAGCAAAAAGGATATACATACATACACA
>JBBYHO010508683.1:3399-20806 GCA_038382025.1 Adansonia gregorii | reverse complement strand
AATAGTACATTCATTTTCTTTATCATTGCATTGAATGATTCATGTTATGTTATTTCATTTATTATCTTACTAACATGATTTCTTTGTGATGATTATTTGCATTCATGTTTTCAAAATGTTTCCAAATAAAATTAAAGGTAATGTTCCGCATGGATATCACTCCAATGCCCAAAGTGGAACATTCCATTTTTAAAGTAAAATCCATAGGTCATTTTTATAGAAATCCTCTATATTCCCCATCTCTCCAGGGCATATATGAGATTAAATCTTTTTCATCAAAACCTAGATCATTTCTATAAGATTTATGCATTCGAAGAGGGTTATATCGAAATAGTGACAAGTTAAGATCGAAAGAATCGAAACTTAGATAGGACATAGCTAGTAAGGTATCAACTTCAGGCGTCGTGAAGAGGTTTGTACCTCATCATGCGTAACCAACTCCCAAACCCAAATGGTGAATCTTTGCATTACGTAGACCACAGGATCAATGTTTTGAGTTTTGTAACCCAAACATAGGTTTCAATAGGCATCCGATCATGCCTAGCCTAAAATGATCAACGGCAACTCCAAGCATTGGCCATTTCATGATGGTCATACGAGACCAATAAGATGAATAATTCGTCTTATGGTCCCCCTCACTATATCATAAATTGAGAATCTGTACTTTCTTATTCTTATCACAACTTCAAAGAATAGTCTCAGTCAAGAAGACATTTCCAAGTCAGGAAAGTATTTTAAGTCGTACGCACCCATAGATCTGTGAAGATCCACCCTCGAGGTACGTTGTGACATTTTAAAGTCAAAATTTCTTACGTACTCCATCGAAGGACTAGTGGAACACGAAAGCTTTTTATCATTCTCCTTTGTATCCTAACAAAAAACCACAGGAATGCAAAAGGTTTTAAGATTAAAAATATATTTCACAGCATGGTGGAGAGCCAGAGGAATGCGAAAGGTTTTATTATTTTTTTTAAATTTATAAAAATCCTAATTTTTATTTTCAAAAAGATATCTCGTTATTTAAATAATTCATAGAACCTCTCTCATATTTTCGGAGAAATTCTACGTATTACTCTAACTTGGAGACATTGCCTTAATTTTCTAAAAAGAAATTTTCATATTTATTGAAAATATTTATAGCATATCTTAGACTTAATAACAATCTAAAATGACGAACCTATTCATAATGTGTACCTTTGATATGAAAGTATCCTAGTAATCATGTAGGACTTGGTTCAAACAAAATTATCAAAATGCCCCTAAAATATACCTTCAACATAAAATTATCCTAGTACGCTAAGCGAATCCTAAACATTCACCCTTTGTACAAAAGCATCTTAATGAAAAAAAATTACTAAAATACCCTTAGGGTATACCTTCAACAGGAAAGTGTCTCGGTACCCCTCATAGACACCAAAATGACCTTAAAAGGCTAAGCTCATCCTAAACATTCACCTTTGGCATAAAAGCATCCTAGTGAAAAAATTAGCAACATGCCTTTCGGGTATATCTTCGACATGAAAGTATCCCATACCCCTAATGGACACTAAAATGACCTTAAAAGGCTAAGCAAATCCTAAACATTCACCTTTGGCATAAAAACATCTTGGTTACTATCTAGGACTCAATTTTAAAAATTTTACCAAAATGCCCTTAGGGTTTACCTTTGACGTGAAAGTGTTTCGGTACCCTAATGGATACTAAAATAATCTTAAAGTAGATGACTTTAGTCTAAATGGAAAAGCTAAAGTTTTGATTTTAACTTCAAATGCAAAATTTGCAATCCAACTCTTAAATTTTTAAAAATTACATTTCGTATCCTTTGGAAGACCAAACAAATTCGAAAAGTTTTGAAAATTTTTATATCCCTACAGGAGGCCATAGAAGAAATAGAAACCTTTAAAACTAGTAAAGTGTCCAATTTGCCTCTTAAATACCAACATTTGCTATTTAGTCCTTAAACTTTTCTAAATTTTCATTTTAGTTTCTATATAATGAAATAACCAAAAAAATCATAAAATCATATGAAAGCATACATGGAAAATAAAGCAAATATGTTAGCAAGAATTTGGCCAAACACCTTGGCCTTAAAAAAAAATATTTTCTACATTTTGCAATATGGCCCTTAAAATTCCTGGATTTGCATTGACCCCTACATAAAAAACATCACAAAAAATCATCAAATCAGCCAAGAATTAACCCAAAAATCATGAAAAAAAATCTACATGAAGGTTCGGCCAAGCACTTTTTGCCATAATCATGATTTTTGCATATTTTGCAATTTAGCCCTTAAATTTTCTAAAATGGCCCCTAAAATGTTAAAATCACCTAAAACATGTTCCATATCTCATAAAATTAGTTTTCTAATAGCCAATGAAGCTCTTGACCAATCTAAAAATGGCATAAGAATTTATATATTTTATGATTGAATCCCTAAAATTTCAAAAATTTACAAAATAGGCTAAAAAACATGAAATTAAGATAACAAAAAGCACAAAATCATCATTACCCATTCATATCAAATTCAACCAAGGTCAGAAATAAATATGCATCAATATTTTGTAACACAAAATCATGAATATAAACAAGAATAAATATCATTGGGTTCAAATACAAAAATAAAATGCCAAAAAATGAATATCAAAATATGTATATCAATATATTAACAACAAAAGATTAAGGATAACAATATAACCATAAACATATACATTTAACAACATTAATATCTCATTAAAAACAACAAGATTTCAAAAAAAAAATCAAACTTTCAAAAAAAATTAAATACATCAACAAATATATAGGAAATTGATCATTGTCAACATGTTAGCCTTTTAACATGGATAAAATCCATGAGCTTAACACGATTTTGACTCATATTAAAGAAGATAAATTGTCGATATATAGCAAAGATTGCAAAATTTCTAGATTAAATTATCTTAAAAAGCTTTTAAATTTAAAATTTCTTGGAAATTTCTATGAAAAATTGTTGAATTTGAATATGGAAAGCTTTTTCTTGCTTGAGAGAATTTTGTCTGTTTTTTCTAAGGGGGAACCACAACATTGGCATTTTTCAATCCCCTTTGCCGTGAGGTTCTCCCTAAAATCTCTAAAAATTTTCTTTCATTTATTACATGTCATAAGTTCCTGATTTTCTTTATTTTTTATTTGATTTGTTTCAGATATAATTTGATTTTGACAAATTGATTGGATTTAAATTTATAACTTTTTTTAATCCCTATTGACTTCTATAGATATTTTGAGTTGTATTCGTACATAATATGTAAAATTATAATGCAAAAATTAACTATAAGAACGAAATTATAAAAATTAAAAATTATGTTTTACAAATAAAATTTCATATAATCAATTTAATTCAAAACAATTTTTTATGTACGAAGAAAACATTAAAATAGCAAACTTGCAAAATTTTACGAGAAAAAAACATTTATCGAAAAAAATTGTTACATGCCAAAAAATGAAAAATTCATAAAATAAATTAATTTTGGAAAACTGATTTAATGTGAATTAAACATCAATCTTTGAAGAATTTTAAAAAATATTAACTCAGAAAAACCCTATCGAGAAAATTTATGAAGTAAAAAAATCTATATCGGAGTAGTAGGAAAATTTTTAAAACTTAATAAATAAATGAAATTTTTTAAGATTGATTTTAATATGAATTAAATAATAATATTTAAAGAATTTTAAAAATTATAAACTCATAAGAAATCTCACCGAAAAAATTTACGAAGTATACAACCTGTATCTTGGAACCAGAAAAAAAATTTAAAACTCATAAAATACATTGAATTTTTCAAAATTGACTGAAAATGGAATAAATAATAATATTTAAAAAAATTTAAAAATTTTAAACTAAGAAAAATCTTTTCAACAAATTACGAAGTAAAAAACTTCGCATTTCGAAAATAGAAGAATTTCAAAAGAAAAATGCAAAACTAATAAAATAAAATAAATTTTTCTAAACTAATTTAATATAAATTAAATAATAATATTTAAAGAATTTTAAAAATTATAAACTAATACAAATCTTTCCAAAAAAAATTTACGGAGTAGAAATCTCTATATTTTGGAAACAGGAAAATTTCAAAAGAAAAATGCAAAACTAATAAAATAAAAGAAAATTTTCTAAACTGATTTAATATAAATTAAATAATAATATTTGAAGAATTTTAAAAATTATAAACTAAGAAAAATCTTCTCCAAAAATTTACGAAATAAAAAACTCCGTTTTATGGAAATGGAAAGAAAATGTAAAACTTATAAAATAAAATGAATTTAAAAAACAAACCGATTTAATGGTAATTAAACACAAATTTTTAGAGAATTTTGAAGTTAAAAACTTAAGAAAATTTCACTCTAAAATTTACTAATAAAGGAAAGCTCATAATTTTGAATTGAGAATTTTAAAGAATACATTTAAACTTATATAAAATGAATTAAATAAGATATATCATCCCAGATATTAATTTACAACATAGTAAAGATGAAAATTCAAAATCTGAAATAATTTTATCAAGAAAATGTTTACAAGTATAAAACTCGCAATGCTATGAAAAATTCAAAATTAGTCACAAAAATGGACTCCCTATGGTACAAAATGACAATATCAATTTTTCTTTGAATATTTCTGATTTTTCACAGTACATATCGGCATAAATATCATACAATTATCGATATAATTATACGACAGTCAACTTCCTAAGTTAAATGAAAAATTCACTAAAAATTCCTAAAAATGAAAATTTTGATCACATTATCATTCGAAGAAGCAAATTAGGTGTCTACAGCTAGCTGCCCCTCTTTGACTATTGCTGAGAATCAAGAACTGGGCAAAGACTAAATCGACATGATTTGTTCAGGTCATTAAGACGTGTGAAAGATAATCAAGACTAATAATGAACATAAAAACTAATTAGCCCAAAAGAAAAACCTTGAATTAAAATGATTACTAAGGTAAAACCTAAGTTGAAAGGGGTTAAGGGGATTAAACTGATAAGTCAACAAGGATAAGAGGTTGACCGGGATAAAATTGACAAGTCAACAAGGATAAAAGGATTGACTGGGACAAAGCCGATAAGTCAACCGGGATAAAAGGTTGATCCAGAGAAAGCCAACAAGTTAATAGGGGGAAAAAGTTGATCGGGACAAAGTCAATAAGTCAATAAGGAAAAAGATTGACCGAGATGAAACTGACAAGTCAACAGGGATAAAAGTTAACAAGGATGAAACTGATAAGTCAATAGGGATAAACGAGGTTGACTAAGATAAAGTCAACAAGTCAATAGGGATAAATGGGGTTGAATGGGATAAAGCTGACAAGCCAACAAGGATAAAAGGTTGATCAGGAAAAGCCGACAAGTTAACAGGGAGAAAAAGTTAACCAAGACAAAGTCAATAAGTCAATAGGGATGAAAGGGTTGACTAGGACAAAGCTGACAAGCCAATAGGGATAAAAAGGTTCACTGGGACAAAGCTGACAAGTTAACAAGGATAAAAGAGTTAACTGGGACAAAGCCTAAAAGTCAACAAGGATAAAAGGATTGATGGGACAAAGTCAACTAGTCAATAGGGATAAAATGTTGATCGAGACAAAGTCAACAAGTCAACAGATAAAAGGGTTGGTGTAACATTTGAGATTTGATTAATTATTAGGATGAAGGACTTACCTGACTTAAATCTTACTCTACTTACCTTACCATAGGGTCACATGAAGAGGCAATAAAAACTCTTTTAAATGGTTCAAATATCGTAATCGAAGCTTTAAAAACATTTTGGATGGTTCGAATATTGCCATCGAAGTATTGAAAACATTTTCTTTGAGAAAAACTTTTTAATGCTTCGAATATCACCATCGAAGCTTCTTCAAAGCCTTTTTCACCTGCCTTACCTTAGGATCATGTAAGAAGGTGATAGATTTCTTTAAAGAATTGTTTATTATTTCCTAAAAAGTCATCAAATGTCAAATATTAAATTAGTATTCATTGATTCAGTAATATAACTTGTGCGATTGGATAAATATCTACTCAAGGCATATTTGCTTACTTCTATGAAATCAAGAAAAGCATCATATTTCATCAAAATTCTAGGATTTATGGAATGAGATCGCTTTCTTATTTTGGCCTTGAGAAAAAAGTTGATCAAAATTTATGAAAATTTCAAAACAATTTCAACCATGGATTTTCCAATATCAAGGATAATGGATATGTTATCTTCATCACGATGTTAAAATTTTCTTATGATGGATGACCACCATTCAGTACTTTTTTGAATAAGATAAAGGAATGAATTTAGAGGCATAAATAGGATGGCACTGGCAAAAATTTATCCTGAAGAAATTGATACAAAAAGGTTTAGGTTTATCAAGACTAAATTCAGATGAATGTTCTTTTCATAGAAATCCTTGAAAGGCAAACAATCAAGTTATAATAACCTTTTAATCTTTAAATACACTAGCACAATAAGTGTTAAACTAATGCTAGTAAACACGAAGTCTCAAGGGATTGATGTGAAAGGCTTTTAGGAAGCATCAATTTATAAGTTTAGGTATAAAAGTTCTAAAAATTTATTTTAAAAGGAATCAGTTTTTAGGCATTTGACTCAATTTTTTGTTGATGTCATGAAATTTTCATGGGTTTAGGATCATTTTTGAATTAGCAAAGGTTCCCTACCATTGGTGGCTATCTTTGTTCATTTAGGAGTAATTCCAAGGCCTTTAAGCTTGCCCTATCGTATTATTAAGGACTTAAAAATCATTCAAAAAGATAAATTTCTGAAGAGTTTCCTAGGAATGGCTTGACAACTCAAATAGCCATGCCTGAATGAAATGGACTTTGTTAGGTACGTAATGTAGGCCATGGTTTTTGGTTTAGGAAAAAAAAGATAAATAGGCCCACATAAAGTGTTTAAGGATGATTGAATCAAGGATATCTCTTTTTCAGAAGCAGCAGATTTTGGCATGTCTTTAGAGACGAATAATTTTTCATTTCTTTATCTACTTTTACTTTATTGATTCTTCATTGCTTTTTTTTTCTTCTTTCTTTTTCTTTAAAACTTTTTCAGTCTTCATATTGAAAGAACTTGACATTTTTTTCATTCTTCACTTTGAATATTTGAACTTGAAATTTTAAACTTTCTTCTATCCTTAAAATTTACTTCATGACATCTAACTTGTTCTTCTTGTAACTTTAAAATGGAATTTGCCCCTTCTGATCTTGAAGCTCTACTTTACTTGCCCCCAATGTGGAGGGTGATCCTTGATCAGGGTTCAAAGGAAGAAAATAAATTATCAAGGTCAAAGGGGACTACAAAAGGAATAATTTTCTATAGAGAAATAAGGCCATTTTTCATTTTAAACAAAGCCATTTGAACTAGCGAGCATTTAGCAAGGTAAAGAATAACCTTTTTCTAAAATCATTTTGAATATCTCAACAACATGATGTTGCACTCAATTTTTGAATGCTTAAAGCATGCGCCTCAACATTATCAGCTTCATACCCAGCAACAAATTTTGATTTTGGTTAAGCCTTTAAGAAAAAAATCAGATTGGCATGGAAAGCATCTTGAATTTCATATTTCTTATATCAGGCATTGGTTTACTAAGGTTTTGTTTGAAGAAAAAAGAGATTTTGGCTTATGTTTGCTCTTATTCTTCTTGAATCAAGGATTTGGAACAGTGTCAAGAAAGTCATACTAAATGTTATCCAACTGAGAGAGATCTTGAAATTATTATCATTACTTTAACAC
Source organism: Adansonia gregorii (assembly GCA_038382025.1). Taxonomy (NCBI): domain Eukaryota; kingdom Viridiplantae; phylum Streptophyta; class Magnoliopsida; order Malvales; family Malvaceae; genus Adansonia; species Adansonia gregorii. The sequence goes on along the minus strand of JBBYHO010508683.1, from coordinate 13,042 downwards.
ATGTCTAACTATCGATATCTGAATCTTTTAGAAGCATAACCTATTTAGAAGTCCTTCAAGGAATCCATAGACAAGAACGTTTAGATGTAGAGTGTTTCAAGTGGTGAAAGGTCTGTAGTTGAATAGCTGGGATAATTACATATGTAAAGGTAAAGAATCTTTTTAAGAAAGTTCAAACTAATGGTGATCATCTACCCAAGAACAATTTTTCCAAAATGTTCTCATTATCCTAGATACTAGAAACCATTATTAACAAAATTCATGGTCTATTACAAAATGCACAATATTTACAAACTAAAATTTATTTCAAAATTTATAGTTTTTATAAGAAATCTATATAATTTTGAAGTCAAGATGGGAATTGCCCCTGATTGGCTTACTACCATAAGGTTGATGACTCTTAAACCAATCATTCTTGATAGGCATCCACTAATTTCAAATTTTTCTTAGATTAGTATCCCCAGGGCTAAATTGTAAATTAGCTAGTGAAACATCAGAAGGTGTATTGAACTCCAAGTGTTCAAGCTCAAAAATGCCACAAGATGAGTGGTTATTTCTTATCATCTCAATCACGCCATGAGCATAGCCATTATATGAGACTTGATTCTTTACTAGAATTTTTAGCAGAAAAAATGAATCCAAAAGTTCATTACATGGAAAAGAATAATCCAAGTAATTCGAGTTTGGAATTTAAAGCAACCTATGATTTTCTATCGATTATGCTAATACTCCAAATTATCTTTACATTGAACAGCATGCATTAGCTGATAGAATCCTTGGACAAAATGTGTTGTACCCTGACATTTAAATTAGACCACCTTGGGTAAGGAGTTTTCCAAGTTCTTTTGAAATGGTAGAGATCATTTCATTCTGTTGAGGTTGCTAAACTATTAAAGGCTGGGGTCGAGGACATTATACTAATGCATTTCCTTATTTTCTTGACTTCTTATGATGCTGACTTTCATCGACTATGAATGACTTTTCATCCCATGTTACCTATTGCCTTTCAGTTAACAAGAATATGTATTATGGGACTGGCTCTCTAAAGATTTAGTACTTTGAGGTGGTTGCCTTCCATCTTGCACTCCTCTGATCCCCGATGGAAGTGTTGCTATGATGAAAATTGGGTACTTTAAGGAAATTACCATTCAACCGATACTCCCTGGATCCCTAGCAGGAGTGTTGGTATGATGAAAATTAAGTACTTCAAGGTAATTATCATTCAACTGATACTCCCTAGATCCCCGACAGAAGTGTTGTTATGATACGAGACTATTTGTAATAAAAATAATTTTTTAGTTAGGGTTTTCCGTTTGTAGAACCTTTCATTCTTATTAAAGTCAATGACCCTAATTGTATTTTTATGCAATGATTTTTACATCTGTCCCTTATAAAAGGGAACCAATATTAGTGTCCACTAACTATATATCTTAAATGTTAAAAATTGTCTTTAAGCTTGTACTTCCCTAAATCCTCGACAGAAGTATAAATAATATTTTACTAGGTGAAAAAAGAATTGCTTGTTTTGAGAAACTTCATCAAGCTTGCAAGTTTGTGATGTCTTTCATTTCATGATTCGTGTTACTTTACCTTAAAAGATGAAAAAGGAACTTAAATTAGTATGCATGAATACATATATCTTGTAAACATATATCTTTATTATTATCCATGTATGTATGTCAATAAATGAAAAAAATGTACGAATGAACAAATATATAAATGAGTGAATGAGACATGATTCAACAAACATAAAGATTATTGTAGAAGTAAGAATTTGAGGAATTTGATTCATGATTCAACAGCATTGTACTACTTACCAAAATTCTCTTCCTTATCCACTGATTGTGGTCATATGTAGCCATATTTACAAAATTCAAAAGCAAAGTAACAAAAAAGAATTGCTCTTGCAAATATTACATTTTCCTAATTATGTTGTGGTTCTAAGGGATTTTGGAAAGCCCTAATCATTTATTTTTTCATTCATTTTTTTAACCCTATATTCACAAAATCTGGTAAGTACTCAAAAAGCTATCTTCATAGTCATTTGGTTTTCCCTATATTCTAATACTTTCTACATGTCATCTTTTTTCTTTCATGTAAACCCTCAACCATTTTTATCAATCTATTAAGCAGATTTTCCATCCCACAGACTTTATGGTTGACCTTTTCTTAAATGAACATGAACGTATTGACCTTTGCCTCTGAATTATCACCCATCTTTTGATTTTTGAAATACAATAAATGAAACGAATTAATACATTATGGAAATTATTAATGCATGAACATAGAAGAATGTGAACTTTGTAGATGCATGAATGAATTTACAAGTTTCCATGGGATATATATAAATGTGATGCCAAGAATAAAAAAACCTCTTTCGTAATATAACAAATTAATAAAAGTAAAATATATGATAATAACACAACATACAATTAATAATATAAAGAAAATCAAATCATAACAGTAAAAGGTTAGAAGCGTTCCCTAATGTGCACCTAATTTGGTATCCTCTAGAACTAGGTATAGCTCTAACTAGGTGAGTCTCCTATATCTCATTACATGAGGTTTGGATTAGACATCTAACTGGTTCTTGAATTGTTCCCAGCATTCGAAAAGAACTAACGAGGTACCCTAATCCTTACCTATCGCAGGTTTATGTGGAAAGGGTTTAATCCAAGTAGAAGTATCTTCTATGCCTATAACAAGGCTAACACCTCGAGTAAGAGTAGGAATTTACACTCGGTAGGCTTTTCACTGGCCCAAACAAAACAGAGGCTGATACCTCAGAAAGCGAAGCTACTTCGCCCTTTCCCAAACTATTAGGTACCTATGCCCTTCCATATATGTGGAAGAGAATCTAATGCATATGCAGCTACATAGTGTGTGCGGGGGGAACAACCTACCTTTTATGACTTGACACTTTCAAAAATAATAAAACCCTTATCCTAGATTCCCCTCAAAACTAATGCTGCAAAAAAACAAAATGGGTTAGTGAAAAATATGAACAACATATACCAAAGTTATAAGTCAAAAATACAATAAAATTTTTATTTTAAAAATATAGGGAATTATAGTTAAATTCTAGTTGAAACCAAATTAATCAAAATTTAGTTAACATGTAATTAATTTTAGGCCTAACTCTTAAACTCATCCCCAATAGAGCTGCCAAGCTGTCCAACATAGCCAAAATACGAATCCAGATTAGCTTGACTTAAAGTGGTGAATGTACCCATTGTTTTTATATAAATATCTATATATATAATTATTTTCTTTCATTTGGAATCCATATCATTATTGTTATTATTATTCTTATTTTATGTCTAGGAACTGAGTTGTCGAGATGAATTGCTTATTCGACTTGTCTAAATAGTCATTACAAAACAATTATTTATTTTGGAGTAGCCAGGTGAGACTGGACACCTGTCAGAGTTTATATTTTCAAGGGTTACGAAACCCATGAAAACAAACTCCAAGTTCTGTGCTCATACTAGAGATCATATAAAAAGGTTTGGGAGTTGGTTACAATCACTAGTACGGATTGACCCTCTTGTGACGCCCAAAAATCAGTACCTTATCAATTACATGTCAACTTAAATTTTAATTTTTGTTTGGTTTCAAAGTATAGCATTTAATTATAAATTCCAAAAGTAATCATTTATGAAACAAATTTTTTTTATTTCATGTTAAGAAGATCAGGTTTTTGAAATTTTGGACGTCAAAACCTCTTGCGTACTCTATCAGAGGACCAGTGGAACATGAAAGCTTTTTATTATTCTCCTTTCTATCCTAACCAAAGGAACACGAAAGGTTTTAAGATTCAAAATATCTTTCGCACCCTGGTGGAGAGCTAGAGCAATGCAAAAGGTTTCATTATTTTTTTAAATTTATAAAAATCTTGATTTTTATTTTGAAAATGATATCTTGTTATTAAAATAATTCATAGAACCTCTCTCATATTTTGGGAGAAATTCTACGTATTATTCTAACTTGAAAACATTGCCTTAATTTTCTGAAAAGAAAATTTCATATTTATTGAAAATATTTATAGAACATCCTAGACTGAATAACAATATAAAATGATGAACCTATTCATAATATATGCCTTTGATATAAAAGTATCCTAGTAATCACATAAGACTTGGCTCAAACAAAATTACCAAAATGCCCTTAAGGTATACCTTCGACATGAAATTATCCCAGTACCCCTAATGAAAACTAAATGACCTTAAAAGGCTAAACAAATCATAAACATTCACCCTTTGTATAAAAGCATCTCGGTGAAAAAAATTATAAAAATACCTTTAGGGTAAACCTACGACATGAAAGTATCTCAATGCCCCTAATGGACACTAAAATGACCTTAAAAGGCTAAACGAATCCTAAATATTCACCTTTGGCATAAAAGCATCTGATGAAAAATTATAAAAAATGCCCCTATGGTATACCTTTGACTTGAAACTATCTCGTAGCCCTAATGGACACTAAAATAACCTTAAGAGGCTAAGCAAATCTTAAACATTCACTTTTGGCATAAAAACATCTTAGTTACTATCTAGGACTTGATTTTAAAAAAATATCAAAATGCCCTTAGGGTTTACCTTCAACGTGAAAATATCCCGATACCTTAATAGACACTAAAATGATCTTAAAGTAGATGAATTTAGTCTAAATGGAAAATTTGACTTAAAAGGCAAAATTTGCAGTCCAACCCCTAAATTTTTATAAATTACATTTCGTATCCTTTGGAAGACCGAACAAATACGAGAAGTTTTAAAAATTTCTATATCCCTACAGAAGGCCATAGAAATAATAGAAATCTTTAAAACTGGTAAAATGTCCAATTTACCCCCTAAATACTTACATTTGCTATTTAGTCACTAAACTTTTCTAAATTTTTATTATAGTTTCTATATGATGAAATAACCAAAAAAATCATAAAATCACATGAAAATATACATGGACAATACAGCAAATATGTCAGCAAGAATTCGGCCAAACACATTGGCCTTAAAACAAAATATTTTCTACATTTTGCAAAATGGCCCCTAAATTTACACTTTGACCCTTACATAAAACAATCACAAAACATCACAAAAAACCATCAAATCAACCAAGAATTAACCCAAAAAATCATTAAAAAAAATCTACATGTAGGTTCAGCCAAGCACTTTTGGCCATAAAACACAATTTTTGCTTATTTTGCAGTTTAGCCCTTAAATTTTCTAAAATTACAAAATGATCCCTAAAATGTTAAAATCACCTAAAACATGTTCCAAAATACACAAAATCAAATTTCTAGCAGCCTGTGAAGCTCTCGACCAAACCAAAAATGGCATAAAAAATTTATGTATTTTATGATTTAATCCCTAAAATTTCTAATATTTACAAAATAGGCTAAAAAACATGAAATCAAGATAACAATAAAGACAAAATCATCATTACCCATTCATATCAAATTCGGCCAAGGTAAGTAATAAATATGCATCGCATCAATATTTTGTAACACAAAATCATGAAAATAAACATGAATAAATACCATCAAGTTCAAATACAAAAATTAAATGACCAAAAATGAATATATAAATATGTAGATCAACATATTAACAAGAAAAAATTAAGGATAACAATATAAACATATACATTTAACAAAATTAATATCTCATCAAAAACAACAATATTTCAAAACAAAATCAAACTTTAAAAAAAATTTAAATACATCAACAAATATATAGGAAATTGATCATTGTCAACATGTTAGCCTTTCAACATGGATAAAATCCATGAGCTTAACATGATTTTGACTCATATTAAAAAAGAGAAAATATGGATATATAGCAAAGATTGCAAAATTTCTAGATGAAATTTCCTTGAAAAGCTTTTAAACTTAAAATTTCTTAAAACTTTCTATGAAAAATAGTTGAATTTGAATGTGGAAAGCTTTTTTTTGCTTCAGAGAATTTTGTCTATGGTTTTTCTAAGGGAGGATGGGAAAAATGGCTTTTTTCAATCCCTTTTGCCATGAGGTTCCCCCTAAAATCTCTAGAAATTTTCTTTCATTTATTACATGTCATAATTTCTTAATTTTCTTTAGTTTTTTATTTGATTTGTTTGTAATATGATTTAATTTTTGACAAATTAATTGGATTTAAATTTATAACTTTTGTCTCCTTATGATGTCATGCATGATATCATTGACTTCTATAGATATTTCGAGCAATATTCGTATGTAATATGTATAACTATACTGTAAAAAATAACTATAAGAACTAAATTGTAAGAATTAATTATTATGTTTTTTAAATAAAATTTCATAACAATTTAATTCAAAACAATTTTTTTATGTATGAGGAAAACATTAAAATAGCAAACTTGCAAAATTTTATGAGAAAAACATTTACTGAGAAAAATTATTGCATGTAAAAAATACAAAATTCATAAAATAAATTGAATTTTGAAAAACTAATTTAATTTTAATTAAACAGCAATATTTGAAGAACTTTAAAATTTATAAACTCAAAAAAAATCCTACAGAGAAAATTTACGGAGTAAAAAAATCTGTATCTCACTAACAGAAAAAATTATAAAAATTATTAAATAAAGGAAAATTTTTAAAACTAATTTAATATGAATTAAATAATAATATTTAAAGAATTTTAAAAATTATAAATTGAAAACAATCTCACTGAAAGAATTTACGGAGTGTAAAACTTATATCTTGGAAACAAGAAAAAAATTCTAAAACTCATAAAATATATTGAATTTTTCAAAACTGATTTAATATGAATTAAATAACAATATTTAAAAAATTTTAAAATTTTTTAACTAAGAAAAATCTTTCCAACAAATTACGGAGTAGAAAACTTCGCATTTCGGAAACAGGAGAATTTCAAAAGAAAAATGCAAAACTACTAACATAAAATGAATTTTCCTAAACTGATTTAATATTAATTAAATAATAATATTTAAAGAATTTTAAAAATTATAAACTAAGACAAATCTTCTCAAAAAAATTACGGAATAGAAAACTTCATATTTTGGAAACAGGAGAATTTCAAAAGAAAAATGAAAAACTAATAAAATAAAAGAAATTTTTCTAAACTGATTTAATATTAATTAAATAATAATATTTTAAGAATTTTAAAAATTATAAATTAAGAAAAATCATCACAAAAAAATTTACAGAATAAAAAACTCTGTATTTTGGAAATGGGAAGAAAATGTAAAACTTATAAAACAAAATGAAATTTGAAAAAACTAATTTAATGGTAATTAAATACAAATTTTTAAAGAATTTTAAAGTTGAAAACTTGAGAACATTCCACCCTAAAATTTACAATTAAGGAAAGTTTGCATTTCTGATCCAAGAAAATTTTAAAGAATACATTTAAACTTATATATAATGAATTAAATAAGATATATCATTTCAGATATTAATTTACAAAATAGTAAAGATGAAAATTTAGAATCCGAAATAATTTTATCAAGAAAAGTTTTACATGTATAAAACTCATAATACTATAAAAAATTCAAAATTAGTCACAAAAATGGACAACCTGACTCCTTATGGTATAAAATGCTAATATGAATTTTTCCTTGAATATTTTTGATTTTTCGAAGTACATATCAGCATAAATATCATACAAGTATCGATACAATTATAAGATGGTCAACTTCCTAAGTTAAATGAAAAATTCACTAAAAATTCCTAAAAATGCAAAATTTGATCATGATTCGTTCGCAAAAACAAATTTGTCAAAACTTTGATAAGAAGACATAAAAAAATAATTGTTCTCTTAAATATTCATCTTGTATATCCGAAATTAGGGATCAAAGTGTGATTCGTTTTTTTATCACGTGAACATGTAGCCATTTAACTATGAATAAAAAGGTTTTGAGAATGTCTGATTCATCTGAAAAAGATTATTCCCAATGAGAGCTGTCGTTAAGTTCTCAATCTTGGATATTCAGGATTATCAAAAATAAAAAGGAACCCAGATGATATTAAGTGTCTACAAATAAACTTACTTATTAAAAAATTTGTTAGTGATATTTACTAAATAAATAGATAACACAAATTTTGATAGTGATATTTATTAAAAAATTATTAAATGATAACAATTATTTAAGTAAAATTGATACTTGAATTTGATAAATAATATGATTATAAAAAAAATCTAAAAATCGAGTCAAAAATATATTTATTTTATTAAAAATTAAAATATTTTTTAAAATATTTTTATTTTTATATTTGAGTAAAATTTTAATTAAATATGACTCTAACAAATAATTTATTTAAATTTAATCTGATTTGATTTTAAAATCAATAAATTAACACAAATGATCCGAACTTATGTAAATCAAATATCAAACTTAATTAACCCAAACCCGATTAACTCGAGTGTTAAACTCGATTGACCCAAACCCAAAAAGACTCAAAAATGAAATGGCCCAAACCCGAAATAACCCAAACCCAAAATGATCCAAAATTAAAATGACCCGTATCTAAAAAATGACCCAAAAATTTTAAAACCCGAAATGACCCGACTCGAAGCCAACCCGACCCACCCAATTGACAGGTCTAAGTTTGGATTATTTGATTCTATTTTCTTGATTTAGTGATATTTGAGTTATTTGTTAAATCTTATTCTTAATGTTTTTAATCGTTTAGCCACCGATTAGATTGATTTGATAACCCTAATGAACTTAAAAAAGAGAATTTTATGTTTAGACCTAGATTGAATGACTTGTGTTTCATATTCATTTATTAGGTTGAATTGATCTGTATGTTAAATAGGAATATATGAGCATGATATATGTAACCAAATTAAAGTCTAAGCTCAATGAGTTTCTTTTAATTCAATTTGCATAAGAATATAGTAAATTGGTTAATATAGATATTTTTATAAGACCATCCAAAGATACTTATAAATAAATTAGAACTCTAAATTAATAGCCCATTATCATTAGTTCAGTAAAGAGGATAAAACAGAATCAAATGAAGTGTTGATGGAAATTTTAATCCTAAGCTTGTTTTATTGATTAAGCAAATTCTATTTAATATCTTTGTTTTGTTTATTTAATTAATTTTAGTTTAATTTTATTTTTATTTTACTATATTTTAATTAGTTGTTTGGAGAAAATTAAATTGTTTTAATTTTTTAATTAGCAAATTTAGTATAATTCCTTATGATAACAATATTTTACTTCACTTCTATATTACTTATTTACGATAACTACACTTACTTGGAAATCTAACAGCATTAAACAAGTGTCCTTGTGGCATTTTTTAAAATTATTTAATATTGTTTATAATAACATCTTATTAACTATAATAATCGATAATTTTTTACCATTTTCAATATATCAAATGAAAATATTATTATACATAATAACTTTAAATAATTCTAAAAAAACTTACTAGCAAAATCCATATAGAAGTTATGATTAAGTTTATTAAGGTGCAATGAAACCCCTCCAATCCCTTGTACGTCAATCCTCAAACGTATAAAAAATTTATTCATTTTGTGAAAATAATTGCTCAGTTTTTTTAATGAAAAATAATAACAGCATATCGTATGTTTACTTTTATTATTCTTGAGAATTCAAATCAACAAGTTAGTATATACATTATCTTATATGATTT
>JBBYHO010508662.1:9473-20814 GCA_038382025.1 Adansonia gregorii | reverse complement strand
ATAAAGTGAGAAGTTATACCAACAAAACTTCACTTCTTGGCCAAATGATTTGAACAGTAGAGATGGCTTGAATTTTTGTCTTTTCCTTGTTGTTAATAAGCAAGAAAAAGAGAAAAATGCTGAGGTTTTGGTTCTGGTATGGATGATGGTGATTCTTGGAGTGTGTTGTGGATAAAAGTAAGTGTTTTGGGGCTGTTTTTGGATGGTGGGAGAAGAGCTACGGGATTCTGGTTTTCTTGGTGTGTGAATGTGTTTTTGGAAGTGTAAATGAGCTGGAATCTAACCTTTTTTTGCTGAGATAGAAATGGTCCATTTATACCAGCCTTTTGGAGCAAAATTGGAGGTGTTTTTGGCCATTTCTCAAGGGGGACAAGGTGATGTCAGCATGGTGGCTATGGGGTGGCTGTAGGAAGCAACTTGTTACCAATTTGATGTGCATAAGGTGGCTGGATTAAATACTGAAATGCTTTTCCAGCAAATAAGGTGGTTGATGGTGATATTGGTTAACAAGCTAAGGAGTAGGGTGATTATGTGATGTTGACCCTTTTCTGATCCAATTTAGACTTCAAAAAGATGTTAGGATTAATTCAAAAGTCTAAATTCGTAATCTGATATGTGTTTTAATCTTTCCTTATGTAAAAAAAGAGTTAAAATCAAGTTTTGGATCAATGGTGGATGAGTAAAAAATGCTCGAATCATAAAAATGACCTGCATGTATCGATGCATTTGGTTCAAAAACCTTATTTGTATTGATACAATAAACACTGTATCAATACAATGATAAATGTGTCGATGCTATGAACCATTCTATCGATATTATGAACCACTGTGTCGATACATGTTGATATGTATCGATACATTCCTTTATAGAATGGATGTTTTGGTCCTGGCATGGTCTAGTATCGATACATAAAGTCCTGTATCAATATAGAGGCTTATGTATCGATACATCTACATGTTGTATCGATACAGATGGGGACATTTCAAATTTTTGGCGTGTTGGATCATTGTATCAATACATGAGAACCATGTATCGATACATGCAAGTAAAATTATGAAATTTCTCATATCTTTTGTCCTTGGATACCTTGGACTATGTCATTTAATTTCGCATCTTCGCATTTACCTTTGATATGATCCCTAGGCCTTCTTGACATCCTCAAAATACTTTTTTGCCGAGTGACAATCATCACCCCATCTTATGTCCATGCTCCAGATTGCTAAAAATTAGCCCGGACAAAATGAGGTGTCTACACCTGCCTAAGCATGATTAGATCCCTTCCATTATTTATAACAAGATAATTGAGTTATGGCCATAAAGATTTGTTGAGCTAACTCAAGGTCCCTACTGCTAGAGCTGCTTGCAATGATGGGTCTTACATAACTAATGTTGTGTTGTCTGGATGAGTACAACTTGATTGCATGGCATTTAAGGTAATGATTAGATTAAATACATATGATGTATTTAGGTAAAGAGTTGCCACCTATTGATCCAGGAGTTGAATAGAGATGCAATTAGTAAACAAAGTTACCTACCTAATTAGTTCTTTCATGGTTAGTTGAGCTAACTCATGGTTATGGAAGGATAAAAAGGGTGTCTAGCTCATTAAGAATATTCAAACGTTAAACTTCTTAGATTATGGTTAAGAGCTATAATCTCAATAAAATAATGAGGATAATCATTAAAGTTGTAAAACCTTACTTATTGATTAAAATTACAAGTTATTATCTATAAAATGTTCTAGTTCATAATAGATATAAGCATAACATGATTAACAAACTATCGCTAAGTAGCATATGTGATGCTAGTTTCAATGGGCTAGACTACACTGACTAGGCCAACATTAAATGGCATGTCAAAGAATAGCCCACTAGGTCAAAGGTAGTCTATCAAGTTCATATTGATTACCATAATCAAGCCATAATGTAAAGATGGCTAGTATGACGCATGAACTCCAAAATAAATAACTGGCTATTTAAGCTCGTGAAATCATATGAAGCTTTAAAGAATTATTCTATAAAGATAATGATAATGAGAAGTTCAACATTTCTAAGGACTTGTTTGTAAGCAAAACATGAGAAGGTTGCCAAATCAGGCTTTTAATGATAGGATATGTTTCGAGACTTGAGCATTTTAGATGGATCATGATCCATGCATTCTCTATATACTTTTTTTTTAAAGATAAAACAATAGAGATGATAAGAGAATATGCCAACATAGTTTATATAAAATTAGATATAAAATGATTTTAATTCACTTCTCTTAATATATGATACCTTGATGTTGGTACTTAAATACATATGACATATTATATGGCCTAAATGAAAAGAATAGTGAACATGGACCATAAGTAGTGGTAACCTTGTTGATATTGATCAAAGCTTACCTTCTTGATTAATGTTTGTGAAACATAATCTTGATTTATTTGTAAATATAAAATGTTTATATTGGCATTTACATGCCAATTGAGAATGATAGCTGGCATTTGATGCTGAGCTTAGATTCGATCCTCATTAAATAAATCATTAGTCATAGAATTTGTTCTATATTATGGTCACATTATTCGTAAACATACACTTGCAATAGTATTGAGAATACGAAACAACCTATAACTTAAAGGATTCAAAAAATAATTTTCAAATCCAGCTTCTTTTAAATCTACATATGTAGGATTTAGTGGAGGTCTTTGTAATTCTTTGAAAGTTAAATATCATAACTGGACTTAGTGGCAAATAGCCATGATATGAAAAATGCAATTGTTTCAAAGGTGTTCTAAGCTAGAAAAGATCGCATGTTTATACCTTAAAAGTCATAAACAAACTCTTTTATTTGGGCTTGTGAAAAGAGTTACATTTGGATCATCAACTTACAAGCTAACAATAGATTCCTAACAGTTGTTAAAGTAATAGCTAAGCTGTATGATTGGAATCTAGGTCTTATTATGATTTGAACAGTTAAATAATTTGATAATGAGATTTATCATTAATGTAACTCAAACAAATTATCATAATAGTAGAAAAATTTTGTCCAAGTTGAGATAGGAATTACTAATCAAAAAAGTTTAACATTGGATGCATTAGCAATTTGCTCTATGCAAAAGGGAGATGTTAGTATATGCCTTTTAGCCAATGAGATTGGATAAGGCAATAATAGTTAATAATGCAAACCAATCACTTTAGTTAGTTATTCAAGGTTTTCCTTCATATTAGTGGCATGATTGATAATCATGCAAACACTAATTAGATGAAGCACATGAAATGCAATGGCCTTGCAAAGTTAGTAATGAGTTACGATGATGAGAACCTTATACATCAAATTCATGTTTCGAAAACATTCATAGTTATTATATTATCAAGATAGGGCATTAACAATGCACAAAAACTAGCATATGCTAAGCCTCCATGATTTAGTGCATGCAGCTCTTTAATCTCATAAAAGTTAAAGTATATAGATACTTGGGGATAGCTATGGCGCTTGTTTTATGGAAACAAGTTCACTAAACATGGTCTGTGTGAGAACTCTATTTGGTATAAGTTAATTAAGTGTCTTTGGAATATGTTCTCATGTGCTAGTTATGTATATTAGTCCTCAGACTTATGATACTAGGTCATCTTATCCTCAATGGATGGAAGCTTAAGGTAGGATACATTGGATATGACACTAATCATATGGTAAGTGAGTGATCTAGAGTAGATTTAACACTCCGAGTACATATCTCATATGTTCTTGGCTTTGGTTAACTTGATAAAGTCATCAGCCAACACATGACAGATTTAAGAGAAATTATTTCTCTAAATTCATGAGGTTAACCGAAAACTGCAAGAAATAATATGGATTGATACGTGAGTAGATACTACACCATGCTCATGGTCTTTTTGGGATATATGGTGAAAAGACCAAAGTATACTAAGAGGCTTGTTACTGAAAGTTTCTTAACAAGGTTATACTAACTCTTTCTGTGTCTAGGTGACCATGATGCCTTAATAGAGGTTAATCTAGGCCTTTAAATGTTAACATACTTAATTTGATAATTATATTTATTACCGTTATGATGGAAGCCTAATGGTCACATAAAATAAGATGATCCATTCGATTAAAACCAAAATTTAATTAAGTATGACTTAATTAAATAAAAGGTATAATGAGGATGACTTAATTAAATTAGATTAGTTAAGTAGTATTAAGGAATAATTTATGATTTAAATTAGATTTATGAATTCTAATTAATAGATATCTTAATTTAGCAATATAAATAAAAATGTCTTATCAAGTTAATGTCCATTTACGGACATGATCTAGGGATATTATTAAATAATACCAAATAATTATATTTGAAAAATTAAATAATTATTTATAATTGTTTAATTAATTATTAATACTATTTAGATGAAGTAAAAATTGTTTTACCTAAGTTAGAAATTTTAATTATGAATTAAATTATCTAACATGTAAATTAAAGGGACTAGGTCAAAAGCCCTAATTATCAAGCCAAGAGAGTTTAGTTATGAACTACTCCAAGTTGGGCCAGCTAATGGGCTAGACACATGGACTAGCTATTTTGATGTGCTATTGGGCCAAAATATTAATAAGTTAAAACTAAGTCATAATGTTGGACAAGGTAATTAAAATAGTTTTAATTAGGTTCTAAAACACCACCAATGCAGCACCAATCCTGAGGATGGGTGAGAATTACCTGTTAATTAGGCTCAGCCTAGCCCATGATGTATTTAAATACAATATTAAGGGTTTTTGGTTGATAAGAAGCATCAAGAAAAACCTAGGCATAGGTTTTAGACTTCTTCAAGGGTTTTGGCATAACATCCATGCTTCCTTAAGCTCTCTTTTGCATTTTTATGGTTTCTTTGAGTGTTGTTAATTGCTCTTGACACAATGAAAATAGAAAAATAATTTTCCAGCATTGAGAAATTACCTTTTCACAAAAGTTATGAAATTAACAAAATCCTAAAATCCCTGCTTCCTTAAGCCTTTTTTGTGTAGATTGGTATTTTAGGTGATCTCAAAGTGTTTTTGATTACAACGAATGATAAAAAAATTAGTTTTCTATCCTAAAAGAATCAACTAGAATAAAAAAATTATGATTTTTGGATCTGTTTATTGGCATCTGTGAAAAATAGCTACTTCCTTACAGAACTATTTCTCTTTCTCTTTGGCGTAATAGGTAAAAAAATCATTCATAGATCTCTTTGAATCTGTACCTAAGACATCTTTTAGTTAAGGCTTGAGAAGCTTTCTGGCTAGCACTGAAAAACCATTGGACCTTATGAAGACTCCAATAGGCATCTATGTGGATTACCGTTATAGGCAGAACACTTGGACTATTTTTAGCCTTAAGAAGAGATCATAATAATCAACCCATGGTGTGTTCATGCAGGGATAAGTATGTTTAAGGTTATGAGTATCTAAATAGGTATGATTTTTATTAGATCTATGTTTTCAACTTGCAGTTCAATATATGTACATTTCTTTCTAAGATCTTGATGAAATCTAGGTGTTTCTTTGTTTAATTATGCTACATAACTTTAATTCTGAGTAAATATTTATATTTATATTGATAAGCATGAGCATAGGATTTCCTTACATAAATTTTACCTAATTACTCATATTAAGGCTTACTAAGTTTAGACTCAATAAAACATGTTCTTATATTTAGAAAATACGTTTATTTGCTCCCAATCAAGTTTAAATCAAGCTATTTTATTTAAAACCCCCAAGTTGTTCATAGAAAAACTTATTAAACAAAACCAAACCTTGACTTACCTGCTGATGAAGTGAACTATAGCTTGCCCTTGGTGGATTTTTTGAGAAAACAAGGTTTTTACACATCCTAAACACTCTAACAAACATTTTATCAAACATGTAGAACACTAACCTATAGTTCTAGCAAGTAACCAAACATAAATCCTATTTTAGACGCAAATTCACTTTAGCCGATTCTACCTAAAGATCATCATGCTCATCCACTTATAAATGCTCATCACTTAATAATTAAGCATAAGAGAACAAGCATAGATTCAATTCAACCAACATGATTAACGACCAAAATGTGTTTTCAATCATTTGAGCTCAATAATTAAACATATAAGCTTCTAATTTCATCTAACTAAGTATCAATTTCAACTTACCCAAGTTCAACTCAATTAATTAATCTAAATTTCATCAATTAAGCATTAATTATGCAAAGCCTCCTCAAGCGTACTAAGATCTTAGCATGGCTGAACATAGCTAGATGGATTTTTTCTTGTGCGAATACTTCAACAAGTTCTAGAACCTAGCGTTTCATAGTTAGCACATGATTGAAGCTCTAATTGCTTAGGTTTTAGCTCACACTAGCTCAAGTTAGCAAGATTATGAAAAAAAATCATTAATTAGTTGAATAAAACTTTTTCATTTCCCTCATGTTTAGAAGTTAAATGAGCTAAGGCACTAAGGATTTCAACTTTAAACCTCAAGATCTCAGCTCAATATGCTTAGATCCTAGCTCAACTAAACTCAAATCATCAAGATCCTAACACATTATATTGGCTAAAATGTAGATCTAACCACATTTCTTGTTCGAACACTTTAATTTCCATGTATAACGTGATTCAAGTTAGAATTTCAATAATTAATCATTTAATCATGCTTTAATATTATTAAGTCAAACTAAAATCTCACTTACATTAAATCAAAGCATCATAGCAACATGTTTCATCAAGGTCGATACTCAAAAAACATGGAAACATCATGGTCGAATTATTTACAAACAAAGAAGAGCATAAATCAATTATTAAACATGCTAGTTAACTTGAAATTAAACGGAAAAGTGAAAGATTATACCTACTCCAAGCTTGATCTTTTCATAAGAATAATGAGAGCTTGAAAGAAAAGTGAATATTCTAGAATTTTTAAAATATTATGAGTGTCTAAGGATTATGAAAATGTGGATTTTCACCCCTACTTATAAGCCTCCAAGTTAATGATTTAGGCTTAAATCACCCTAGAGTAATGTTAGCCTAATCACTAACCTACTAACAAAATTAAAGGAAATGACATTAATAACCTTAAAGAATGAATGACTAGAATTTGCATATTTAGTCTATGCTAAGTTTTGCTAAGGCATGGTTCCTTCACTCGTCTTTTGTACAAATTTTTATGCCATTCAATTAATCGTGTTACATACACGTAAAAATGCAATTAAATGCTCCATCTTGTATTAAAAAGGTGTCCTATTGACTTTTTCTGAAAAAAGTCTAAAATTTTCTATCCCTAACCTTTCAATTAAGCCTTCAGAAACTTTTAGCATTCCAAATTCATAAGATCCTTACATGACCCAGTCCTGATTACACCTTCTCAACCTAAAGTCCATGTTTAATTTTCATTTTGGTGCAATCAATTTCAAAATTTGAGTTATAGAACTCCTTTCATGCAAAATATAACTTTAGGCTAAAAAGTTGGTTTCTGTAATAAACTTTGCCTACATTGACTTTGCCACTTTATTGACTTTTAAAACAAGTCTTTTTTTACCCAAATATCATCCATAAATGCTAATTACCTTTAAAAACTTCTACTAATCAACTTTTAACATTCTCAGATTTTTGACACCCTAATTTTAGTTTTTCTAAATCTAACACTTGCTACATAAATTGGATAATTAAGGTTAATGCCTTATTATCTTAAACTAAGCTGATGCAAACTAACCAAAGCCTCAATAGGAACTTGTTATCATCTATAACTCATTCAAGAGGATTCGAACCTAGAAAATTCCATTTAACCTCTAAAATTGAGAAAAAAATCAATTAAGGGCCTGAACAAAATAAGGTTATAGAAGGCAAAATAGAGTCCTCATTCTTTTAGGCTCACGAATAGATCAATTCTTATATTACATGAATTCCTTGCAAAGCAAACAAATTTTCTTTTCTTTTAAGCCTTTTACTATCAATACTCTAACTAAAACTAAAATTGGCCATAACAAGTTCAAGATTGTTTGGTTGATTTGGAAAGGTAAATAATATGATCATAAGAGTTAATCCCTTTAAAGATGATACTTTGGCATGTTCAAGGATTTTTGGCCTTTCCTAGAATTCTTTGCAGTGATCTTCTCTTTGACAGGACCTCGGTAATCCTATCAGTAACATCAAAAATTCTATTTTACTCTAAACTGCTCTCTTTGGGTTTTTGCTTAGAGCTTTTCTCTTTTCATTTTTAATTTTTTTTTTTTTAGATTGGCTGCTTCATATGCTTCTTAAGAAGGCTTAAAATCAATCAAAATAATAATTTCTTTGAGAATGGATTTATTAGTTTAAACGGTCATGCTTGATTGAAATGGACTTTTTGAGGACCATAATGAAGGCCAAGGTTCATGGTTTTTAAAGAAAGGGTATACAGGCCGAAATTTAGTGTTTAAAGGGATCCAATCAAGGACTATTTTTTTTATGGAGGCTTTCTTCCCTTCTACTTTCAAAATGTCCTATTTTTTTTCTTTTTTCCTGATTTTACTTTTATTTTTGTCTTTTTGTCTTTAATTTTTTTTTCATTTTGTGTTTTTTCTTTTAACTTCTCTTTTTCATTATTTTTCCTAGAAGGAATTTTGGACTTTTGACGAAAGAAACTCTTTGCCGATAAATCCAGCATCATACATGTATTGAATTTTAAAAAATTTGTAAAACATAAAGAGAATCGCAGTAGACATTGTAAACATAGAAAAAATCAGACTTCCTTATAAATCTTTAAACAGGGATTAACATATAGTAATGTTTAAAATTTTGAATCAAGATTTAATCACCCATATGATCAAAAGTAACCTTGACTTTTGATGTGAAGATCTAAACACAAAAATGCCAAGAAGCTGATTTCTTGAAAATTTTTGAAGACCATAAGCAGCACACGATTTTACCTCGATGGTTATCCACAGTGATTGTTATTGAAACCTTCCTAGGGCTTGATGGTTCTTCAGTGCTAGCTAGAAGGGTTGTTAAGCTCAACCAAAAGGTAACTTTAAATCTTGAATTAATCAAGAACCAAGATGAGAGAATGAAATAAGATTATGCCAAATATAATCCCTCTTAAGAAGGTGGGGCAAAAACTAGGGTTTATACGTGGGTGGAATACTGTTTGAGAAAACTAAATTTTATCAATAAAATATATTCTCTCAAGATATTTAGCAGCCTCCTAACTCAAATTTGTACAATACTGCTCCGAGTTATATTGAGAATGGAATAGTTTTGACCTAGTTAAAACTCCCAAAACCAATTAAACTTATTCTCCTTGTTTTAGGTTAATTAAATGGTTAACAAACCTCCTTTTCACTTTGGCTAAAATCGCCTTAAACATTAGGCCAAAGGAATCAACCTAACAAGATTGGATCATATTCTTTGTATATGGTGCAATATTAAAGGTTTTTGGGTCGAAATTATGTTTCCATGAATTTAAACCGATTAATTCAATTCTATATTTATCTAAATGGATAATGTTTATTTAATAAATGTAATTATCAAATAATTATAAAATACTAAATAAATAATTTGGAAACCCAAATTAGTTAGTATATATACATCTTTATGGATTTTACCACTATAAAATCATTAATTCAATTAAAACTATTTTTAAACCTAATTTTAATATTATTTAATATTAATTATCAAATAATTAATATTTTAATAATATTAGAAATGATAATAACTAAATCATGACATAGGAAATTTGATTCTTAAACAAATCCTCAGTCTAGATGAAATCCTATTTTAACTAGAACTAGCATTTATCTAATCTTTGTAATTTATGTCTTAATTCAAACATTATTTTTATAAGACACTGTTATTATTAATGTCTTAATTAGATAAAAAAAATCTTGATTTTACAAATCTAATTTCATGTTAAACAAGTAAAGTTATTTAATTACGTCTTTCATTTAAATTACCCTTCGTTTAACTAAGTCATAGTTGGTTAAATCCTGGATTTATCTAACAGATCTACCGTATTATGTGCGAACCATTAGGTTCTCAAAACGTTGGCAATGAACGTAAATAATCTTATTAATCATGTTCATAGATCAAGAACGGGATCTAGCAAACTATTATAACAACCAAAATGTTAAAGAGTCAATGTGACCTTACAAAAACCTTCTAATAACCAGCTTATCAGTGTAATACAGCATTTCATCATACATCCTAAATTATAGATAAGCATGGTGCAGTGTCTACCTAAACCTCTATCCATATTTGTTCTCGTAACTCATAGTTAATGTTTATGGATCTATGAGCAACAATTCCTTATAATCCATTTATGCTCTGGCCAGAGACTTCAATCTAATTAACCATAAATGAGAACACCCAAGATATGTCTCCAATGTCATTCAAAGTGGTGAATCCTCTCTGAATCACTCATCCATCTACTGTATGGTTTATGTTATAACCAAAACCACTCTACCATAAGCATCATTCTACTATGGATCCATTCATGATGGAATCAAAGAATAACACTCCTCATATGAGATGACCTAGTATCATAAGTCAAAGGATTATTATACATGACTAGCACATGAGAACAAATTCCATAGACACTTGATGACTTATACCAAATGGTGTTCTTATCCAGGCCATGTTCAGTGAATTCATTTCCATAAAACAAGCATCCATATGCTATCTTTAGATATCCAATATACTTCACCCTCTATAAGATTAAAGGGTTGAGTGCATCCAATGTATGAAGGCTTAGCATATACTAGTCTTTATGCATTTTCAATGCCCTATCTTCGTAATACGATGACTAGGAATTTTTAGAAACATGACCTTAATGCATAAGCATCTAATCATTGTAATGGTTTACTAACTTTGCAAGGCCATCGTGTTTCAATAGCTTCATCGAATTATTGTTTGCATTAGTGTAAATTACACTACTAACATGAAGGAAAACCTATGTTACTAAAACTTAGTAACATATACGGTGTTATTTAACTATGTATCCCATAGCCCAATCTAATTGGCATAAGGGAATAAACCAACATTTAAAATTGGCACATTCCACATTTGCCCAGGATATTTACCTTCTTATTCTTTAAGCAATTTTTTTACCCCCAAAGTGGTGGGTGATCCTTGATTAGGATTTCAAAAATATGAATTTATTAGGCTTAAAAGATAGCAAGGGAAATAATTCTCAATCTTGTGAAAGGATGATGAAAATTAGGGCCAGCTCGATCCACAACTAGGTAAGGAAGGAAAAGAATTTCAAGTCGCACCCTAACCCATAAACACGTAAATTATATTATTATTATTATTATTATTATTATTATTATTATGCCTCCATTCATTCACAAAAAAAATTAATTTTTCATTGATCAAATTA
>JBBYHO010508631.1:0-20822 GCA_038382025.1 Adansonia gregorii | reverse complement strand
ATAGGAAGATATCGCTCTCCTGCTTCAAGTTCGTTTGGATGTCATTTTTTTTACAAAAGGCCTCTCAGTTTTGGAATTTTCCTTTGAGGCTGAATTGCTTAAACGAGAGTTCGGATAAGAGAAGATAACCTTTGCCAAAGAGATTACTAGATTAAAAAAAGGAAAATAGTCAATTAAAAATGGATCTCTACTTCAAGGATGGCAAGATGAGTAGGGCTATCAAGAAGAAAAACCACCTCAAGGAGGATCTCGAGAGCTTGAAAAACTACTATGTGGTCATTAACAAAGTAAGCAAGTCTTGAAGACTTAGAAAGTCATCAATTGAGTGGAGGATAGAAATTACTACTCTCGATAATGAACTATACCAATAGAGAGGAGCTGCTGGGGCCAATGGGGAAAAGCTTGTTAGAACCCAGGCTCTCGCATCAACTTATCGAAGAAGGAATGAACAGTTAGAGGCTTGAGTATGGGATTTAAGAGTGGAGCAGGTGAAAAATAGAGTTCTGGCACTCAGAATTTAAAACTTAAAGTATTCTCTCTAGGCTCACTAGGACCAAGTTAACGCACTAGTGAGAGCCTTCAAACAGTAGGAGAAAGAATGGCTTCAAGTGGTTGATCACGCATGCCAAAACTATTAAGACTATCATCACCATCTCACAGAGTAGATTTAAGTAGCTTAGTTGAAGGTAGAGAACATGATGGATGTAGCTCGATCCTTGAGACATGAGATCTTACCCATCAGAGCCCACAAGCAAGAGTTGCTGTCTTTCTTGGACCATGTAATCAAGCAATGTAATCATATTAGGCATTTTCGCATGTAATCACATATAACTAAGACATTTTGTTGCTTTAATGAAAGATGCTATTGGTGGAAATGTCTCTTTATCCAATTATTCTTTTTGCATTTGCATAACTAATTTAATTCTTTAATGGTTTTTATTTATTCATGATTGCATATTCACTCTTATTGGATCAAACATATGCATGAACATATCATAAAGGCCTAATCAAGAAGCAACTTAAAGTGAAGGTGATCCAAAACATGGAATCTATAGTTTGCAATTGGTATAAAACTCGTAATCATTGAAAAGGCAATGGCAAATGATCACCAGACCTGTATCGAAAGACTCAAACTTATGTATAGAGAGTCCCAAGAGTAGGCACTCTATAAGAATGAGGAACTTCAAGCACAGATCGCTGAGCTAACTAAATTACTATCCAATGCGTTGAAGAAAAAAGGGCAGACAAGCACAGTCAAGATGGGAAATAATTGGATCACCCTGAAAATAATTTAAATAGTGGTACTGAGGCCACCAATGCTCAAGAAGGGGTATTACATAGGCAGCACCTTCTGGTAACGAACATCCCACCATTTCAACCATTTATTTATATCAATCCTATAATAGCGTCCAACTTCATTCAAGGATTTTAAGGCATGGACTATTCACCATCAAGGCCTACAGTCCCAGACCTTGATAAGCAAATAGAGTAAGAAAGGGCAAAGAGGCCTTTGGAAAATGATAAAGACTTGGACAAGTATCACTCATTAGAGAAGTGCCTTCAAGCTATGAAAGGAAAAAACAAATTTAGAATCATAAAGGCAAAGTCATTAGGGCTAGTTTTAAGCCTCGTCATCTCGCCCAAGTTTAAAGTGCTTGATTTTGAAAAAAAAAGAATGGAACTACTGAACTTACTGCCTATTTTTTCATTTACTGTCGTAAAATGGCAGGACATAAATAGAATAAGAAGCTGTTGATCCATTGCTTCCAGGATAGCCTGACTAGCATAGCCCTTCGATGGTATGTAGGACTTGATCCTGTAATAATTTAGTTATGGGTAAACTTGGCATTTGCATTCCTTAAACAGTATAAGCATGTGCCTGATTGGGTTCCTTATTGTCTCTCTTTTATGAACATGAAAAAGAAATCTTTCGAGAGTTTTAGACAGTATGCTCAAAGATAAAAGGAGGAGGTAGCTTAAGTTCACCCCCTCTAACTGAAAAAGAAATGACAATCACGTTTGTTAGCACCCTATAAGCTCTTTACTATAAAAGGCTAGTAGTAAAGACCACGTAAAATTTTGTCGATATGGTCATATCAGGTGAAATGATTGAAAACGTCATCAAGAACAGTAGAATATCCATCACAAAAGTATCTGAATCAATAAAAAATATAGCAAATGAAGGTAAGAAGAGGGAAGTGAATGTTGTAGGCAAAAATCATGCTAGGTTTAATCAAAGTCTGCATCTAGCATAGCTTACATACTTTCCAAACATGTTGAATATGGGTCTTACCCCTTACTCATTAGCACCATAACTAGTCTATACTATTGGTTTTGCTCTTGCAATAAGCATTGCACCAAATCCCGTGCAAAGTATAGCCCAGAATGCACATTCCTATAATATGCATAATTTAATATCTTTAAATAACCAATAAGCATCTGAAGAAAGAGAGCATTTTGAACCACTCCCTTACTCGTATAAAAAGATTTACACTCGTTTATTGGCAGGTAAACTAGTGGCTCCAGTATTCATAAACCTAAGATCACCACTGTACCCTAAATGGTATGATGGGAACGCTTATTATGAATCCTACATGGAAATGTAAGGCCACTCTATTGTGAGCTACACTTCATTCAAAAGAAAAGTGCAACGTTTACTAGACAAAAGAGTGATCAAGATTGAGCAAGGTCCTAGACCTAATATGGGGCCCAACCTATTCCTTAATCATGCCGAACCAAAGGTGAATGTGATAATCGATGGAAAAGGCAATCTAATTTTAAAAAGCAAGGGAGAAGTCAAAACCTTGATGAGTAAGGTCTGGTGGGTATTTATGAAAATTAAAATAGTAACAGATAACAAAAGTCAAAGAAGAAATCCCGTTAATACATTTTGCCTGCATTGCGATCAAGAACATGACTTGCAACATTGTCCATCATTCTTAAAGATGGTCCAAGGGATGATGGATCAGTCCAAAATTGAGTTTTACGAGGACTGGGATGGACATGGTGATCTATTTATCAATGCTACTGACGAGGAGAGACCTATCGATGGTTAGATCTTTAGTTGTTTATCTTTTATGGGCATGAGGAAGAGAGCGAATAAAAGTTTTAAGTAGTCTGCTACAAGATGGATGAAGGAGGCTGCCCAAATTCATCCCTTATTGATAGAAAAAAAGATGATCGTTAGATTCATTAGCACATTATAAGACCTTTATTTTAAAAAAGTAGTAAGAAGCTTCCTGGAAAACTTCATAGATGTGGTCATACTCTATGTGAGGAATGATGAAACCATGAAAAATAAATTCAGTGGAAAAATATCTACAAAGATAAAGGGAAAGAAAAGATGGAGGCCAATAAGCAATCAAAATCAAGCGTCTAAGCTAGTTTGCCTTAAACTCATGCTGAATTAGACGTAAAGGAAATGATCGTTGAAGAAAACTATGAGATTATGGAAAAAATAGAAGAAGTTCGAACACCAATGAATTTGGTTTGGCAAATCCTGGTGTAAGCTAAGTTGCTTAATGCAACCAAAATAATAGAGGAAAAGATTGATAGCTTCTGTGATTTCCATACTGTGTTATGACGATACTCTTCAAACATGCAAAGAGTTTTACACAATGCTTCAAAGGATGATGAACAAGGTAAGCATCGAATTCTATGATGAAATATAAACCCCACATACCGAGTCTACAAATGCAACATCATCCATCAATGACTAGAAGAAGAAGAAGGCAATCTCCCTTAGGGGATTAGGAGGTAGTTAATTTTGTACGACAATTGATCGAGAGTTAAAGTTGACTTTCTTTAGCCTCTGTTAAAGATGATCATTCAACTTCCATCTCCCTTCTTATATAATGATGATAAGATAGTTCTTTGGAACTATGAAACAAAACCTTAATCATTAGAGAATCTAGCTAGCAAGCATTAAGTGTTGACCTTTCAAGGGCAAGTCACCTAACTCAGAATGACTTAGAAAAAAATTGCTAATCTTATTTCACAAGCATCAAAGTTTACAACCAACAACTCAAATCGATAGCTATCAAGCATCCAGTGAGTAAGAAAGAAGCCACTAAATTCCTCAAATTCATTAGGCATAGTGAATACAGCATCATTTATTAGTTAAACAAGCGGCCTGCCAAGATATCTATATTGTCACTAATGTTGATTTTGAAAGCTCACAGGAATGCCCTTCTCAAGGTTTTGAATAAGGCCTACGTCCCTCTCGACATCTTAATAGGTCAGTTGGGTCACCTAGTGAACAACATCACCACATATACTTACATATCTTTCAGTGATGATAAAATCCTACGTAAAGGAAGAGCAAATTATAACGCCCTACATATCACCACATATTGTAAAGGCACTACATTGCCTAAGGTGTTTGTTGATAACGGGAGCATTAAATGTAATACCCATGTCATGCTTGAACAAGCTCCTTGTTGACACATCTCATATCTAGAATAGTCGTATAATTGTGCCAGCATTCGAAGAAACTTTCTAGAACATTGTTAGGATCATCACCATTCCACTCTAAATTGGCCTATGTACTTATGAAGTTGACTTCCATGTGATAGACATTGTTCCATTATATAACTACTTGTTGGGAAAGCCTTGGATTCATTCTATGGGGTTAGTACCATCGTCTCTTCACCAAAAGTTAAAATTCATCATCGAGAATAAAGTTGTTAGTATTGGAGGAGAGGAAGATATCATTGCTGCTACCTCAACTAATGCCCCATATGTTGAACCTGACAAAGATAACCCAAAATCCTCTTTCCAAGCCTTTAAGTTTGTCAATGCAACTTATATCAAGGAAGGATTGCTAATAGTTTAGCCTCACCTATCAACAAGTACTCATATGGGTTTGAAGTTAATTATCGATAAAGGTGCCTAGGCTACAAAGGGACTCGAAAAATAACTTCAAGGAATTGCTAAAGCCTTAAAAGTGGTCAAGCAAATCGATAAAAGTGGGTTGGGATTTAAGCCTAGTGCACAGTAAAGAAGAAAGCAAGCTTAAAAAAAATGTGAAAAAAGAATGGCTCATTTGTTAGGATGAGATATAAAAGATGAACCAATGATGTTCCCAGCATTTTGGGCAAGTTTTCACCTAAAAGGACATATAAATATTGGCTTCGCTAATGCTATGATCATATTGAACAAGGCATTTAAGGATTTCTCCATCGATGCGATTGATGAGATAGAGATGTTAACCATACATTTGGAGACTGGTTTGTGCCCTTCAAGGTTTGTTCCCAATGTTTGGATTGGACCGAGATTCCTATACTATTTAAGTCTATTTCAAAGTAATGCTATGAAACTTACATGCTCTCACCCAAAAGCATTTTAGGATCCTTTGTATATGCAATTTTTATTAAGTTTTATCAACGAAAATGATTGAACATTTTACATTCATCTTTTGCGTTCATCGTTCTTGTCAACCTTAGACATTTCTTCACATATTTTCCCTGCCTTATTATTCTTTTGCATATTTTTAGGTGTTTTGATTAAGATGACATGAATGTTCATATTGAAGCTTTAGAAATTGATTTTGAGCAATCAATATATGTTGGTGAGGTTAAATTTGAAGAGGATCTCCTGAAGAGAATCCTATACCCCTAGATCTACTGAGACTAGTTAAGCAAGAAGTAAAACAAATATTACCCTATGAAGAACCCACTGAAACCATAAACCTTAGAACAGAGGAAGACCAAAAAGAGGTTAAAATTAAAACCTCCGTAAAGCCATCACCTGAAGCTAAACTAATAAGTCTCTTTCAGGAATATCGAGATCTATTTGCCTGGTCCTATCAAGACATGCCTAGATTAGATACTAACATTGTAGTTCATAAACTTTCCCTTAAACATGAGTGTAAGCCCATACAACAAAAGCTCAGAAGGATAAAACCTAAAATGCTTTTGAAGATCAAAGAGTGAAGAAGCAATTTGAAGTAGGATTTCTCAAGGTAGCCAAATATCTTGAATGGATAGCCAATATAGTCTTAGTTTTTAAGAAGGATGGTAAAGTGTAAATGTGTATAGATTATAGGGACTTGAACTAAGCTAGCCCTAAGGATAATTTTCTCTGTCTCGCATTATACCTTAGTAGACAACACTAAAAAAATGCATCATTTTCTTTTATGAATGGGTTTTCAGGCTATAACTAAATTAAAACGATAGTTGAAGACATGGAAAAGACCACTTTCATAACATGTGAGGAACTTTCTGCTATAAAGTGATACCTTTTAGGCTGAAGAACATCGGGGCAACTTACCAAAAGGCAATGGTAACATTGTTCCATGATCCCATGCATAAAGAAATTGAGGTTTACGTGGATGACATGATCACCAAATCAACAATAAAGAGTGAACTTGTTGCCAATGTATGAAATCTCTTTAGAAGGTTTCGCAAATACTAGCTCAAGCTAAATCCTGCTAAATGCACATTTGGTGCCACCTCAGGTAAATTCTTGGGGTTCATTATGAGCAAGAAAGGAATATAGGTGGATCTAGATAAGGTTAAGGCTATCCCAAACCTACCAGCACCTCAAACTCAAAAAAAAAAGTGAAAAGTTTATTGGGAAGACTGAACTATATAGCCTAATTCATATCTCAGTTGATCAAAAAATATGATCTGATCTTCAGGCTGCTAAAAAACAAAATCCTAGAGAATGGGATCAAGAATGCTAAGAAGCTTTTGATAAGGTCAAACATTACCTTTTGAACCATCCAATACTTATGCCAGCAGTGCCCAAACGACCACTAATCGTATATAAATATCAATCCTAAACAAGTCAATGGGCTATGTATTAGGACAACATGTTGAATCGGAAAAGAAGGACATGTTGTTTATTACGTGAGCAAGAAATTTACAGAATATGAAAATAATTATTCATTTGTAGAGAAGCTATGTTGTGCTTTAGCTTAGTCAGCCCAAAAGTTAAGGCAGTAGATGTTGTACCATACTACATGGTTAATCAACAAGCTTGGTACCATCAAGTATTTGTGCAAAGCCTCTATCTTATTCGGGAGATTAGCTAGATAGTAAGTTATGCTTTTTAAGTATGGCATTGTTTAAATAAACTAGAAAGCCATTCAAGGCAGTGCACTAGTAGACTTTTTGGCAAGTCAAGCCATAGATGACTATCAACCTTTAAACTTTGAGTTCCCTGATGAAGACTTGATGTGCATATCTAAAGCAGAGAACACTATCAAGTGTGGGTTATCATGGAGAATGTACTTCGATGGAGTTTCAAATGCACTGGCATGGAATTAGGGCAATTTTCATCTCACCTGAGGGAAACCATTACCCTTTCATAGCCAAATAGAACTTTGACTACACCAATAAGATAGCCAAATATAAGGCCTGCATCATGAGACGCCAAACAGCCATTACAAGGGGCATTCAAACATTGCAAGTTGTAGACACACCATTTTGTCTGAGCTAATCTCTGGCAATCTAAGGCACAATCAAAGAGTAATGAAAGCAAAAATAGAAATAAAGCTGGGAAACAATCATCGAGCAATCAAATGGCATCTATGAGGGGATCTGTGGTACGCATGCTAATGGACACTGAATAGCAAAACAAGTCATGCGATCGGGCTACTACTGGTTGACTCTAGAAAGGGATTAAATCAACTATGCCTGTAAATGCCATAAATGCTAAATCTATGCTAACAAGATTCATGTCCCTTTAGTACCGTTGCACGTTATGATAGCCCTATGGCCAATTTCTATGTGGGGCATGGACATGATTGGACTAATCACCGCTAAGGCCTCTAATGGATATCGTTTAATCTTAGTTTCTATCAACTATTTCACTAAGTGGGTGGAAGTAGCTTCTTATGCTAATGTCACTAAAGCTATCATGTGTAAATTTATGCAGTGAGACATTATCTGTCGTTATGGAGCCAAGCAAATCATCACGGATAATATATGTAATCTGAAAAACAAAATGATGCAAGTAATCTGCTCTCAGTTTAAAATTTAGCATCAAAATTTCATCCCATATCATCCAAAAATGAATAGGATAGTGAAAGTAGCCAACAAAATATCAAAAAGATAATTAAAAAAAAGGTTAAGATGTACAAGGATTGGCACGAAAAGTTACCCTTCGCATTACACGCTTACCACACAGCAGCATAAACTTCTATGGGTGCTACATCGTTCTCCTTAGTCTATAGCATGTAAGCTATTCCACCCATCAAGATAAAAATCTTGTCACTCAGAGTCCTAATGGAAGCACAACTTGAAGAGGCCAAATAGGTTAAAGATTGATTTGAGTAACTTAATCTCATCGAAGAAAAGAGAATCAAAGCTATGTATCATGGGCAAATATATCAAAAGTGCATGATGAGAGCCTATGACAAAAAGGTCCGTCCTTGTTAGTTTCGAGAAGTTGACTTAGTGCTTAAGTGAATTCTCCAAATCCATAAAGATGTTCATGAAAAATAGGCCCTAAATTAGGAAAGACCATACATGGTGAAGTGTGTATTCTTTGGAAGAGCCTTAATTTTAATCGAAATGGATAGCAACAACCTGCCTAATCTTGTGAACTCTAATTTCGTAAAAAAATAGTATGCCTGAAAGGACTTAGGATAAAAACTTGAAAGGGCATTCATTAGTCCTTTGCCCACCATTCTCCAAAATAAAAAAAAAAAAAGAAAAAAGAGAAAACCAACTTAAGTTGAAAGCCTGAAAGGGCAGCTTAAATAATCAAACCCATTCAAACCAAGTCAAACCATCATTAGCCTAAAACCAATCTTCCCCGAATCATAACTCAACCCATCTGTTCTGTTCTGACTAAACTTTATCCATATCGAAAAATGAAAACTAACCAACTTTGAGGCCTCCATCCCACCATGGGGCAATTTAAGGAATCCTTTTATGATTGGCCAACACCACAAGGATTATTTTCTCAAAAGAAAGTCTCTAAAAGCACTCAGTGGAGAATTCACATTATCAGCATCGAAGCCAATCACCATGGGAAGACTTTTATTGGTTCTTTTGCATTTTAAAAATTTTCAATCAAATAAGAATACAATTGTTTGATTTCTCGTAAAAACTTTTTATAACCCTACAATCTATGTGGCATCATGTTCATCATTTAATTAATAATCCTTAATAAATGAACAAAACTGATAATGGGCTTTCATACCATTGCTTGGAAAGATTGAACTTTGCGAGAATTTTTGTTAGGTCTAAAGACCAAAAAAGAACTTTAGAGCCATGGTTGGTCCCACATTCTTTGATCTTGTATCCTAAAAAGTGTTCAAATTCTACACCTAAAAAAGCCTATCATGAAGAAGAGAGGCTAAAATCCTACTTCGATTGGCACCCAAACAACCAGGTTCAACAGATTTAAATAGTCAAAGAGGCTCTTTAGAGTTAGAATTGGCAAAAAAGCACCATTCATGCTTGCTAACAGACTCTTTATAGTTAGAGCCTTCCAACATGAATAATTTGATTTCATAATCCTCTTATTACCATTATAGGTTATCGGGATAAGAAGCCACCTTATCAGATGTAAGAAAGATCCAAAATTGATGGATTATGCCTTTAAAAACACCACTTTTGCATCATTTAAACATGTATACGCATTTCATGCATTTTACAAGATTTAACATCTTTTAAGTACCAATCGTTGTACAAAAGATAAATCAGTAAATAGCACAAGGTGTGACTTTTTGTTTCCAAAAACCTCAAAAAATCTTAGATAAGCACCTTCGGCATCATAATCTCATTAAAAATCATCCAAGAAAGGTATTTAATCTCAACAGCTTTTTTTCTTTCTTCTCAAAGAGTAGTCGTTTTCTTTTCTTGTCTTCAAAGAACATGACCCTTTTTCTTCTTTGTCTTTAAATAGTAGGATGTTTTCTTTCTGTGTCCTCAAAGAATAGGATTTTTTTTATCCTCAAAGAACATGATCCTTTTTCTTCTTTGTCCTTAAAGAAATTTTTTTCTTTATCCTTAAAAAGCCAGACCTTTTTTCTTCTTTGTCCTTAAAGAGTAGGACGTTTTCTTTCTTTGTCTTCAAAGAGTAGGACATTTTCTTTTTTGTCCTCAAAGAGCAGGATTTTTTTTTCTTTTCCCTCAAAGAGTAAGAATCTTTTTTCTTTGTCCTCAAAGAGTAGGACATTTCCTTTTCTTATCCTTAAAAAGTAGAATGGTTTTTGTTTCCCAACGCGTAGGTAGTCTAACTTAATATACCTGAGTCTTTTTGGCCCTTGTGAACATTTTTTCTTAATGTATTAAAGAAGGCCTTTCTAATCAGCGAAAAGTGGTGGGTGTCCACTAACGGCCATTTCTTGTCCTCAAAGAGCAAGACATTTTCTTTTTTTATTCTTAAAGAGTATGAGCTTTTCTTTCTTTGTCCTCAAAGAGTAAGACATTTTTTTTCTTGTCTTCAAAGAATAAGACCTTTTTCTTTTTTGTCCTCAAAGAGCATGACGTTTTCTTTCTTTTTCCTCAAAGAGCATGGCATTTTCTTTTCTTATCCTCAAAGAGTAAGACCCATTTTTTTGTCTTTAAAAAGCAGCATGTTTCTTTCTTTATCTTTAAAGCGTAGGATGTTTTCTTTTCTTTATCCTCAAAAAGTAGGACTTTTTCTTTCTTGTCCTCAAAGAGTAAGACCTTTTCTTTCTTTGTCCTCAAAAAGCAAGACTTTTCTTTCTTTGTCCTCAAAGAGCAAGACATTTTCTTTCTCTACCCTTAAAAAGTAAGATGTTTCTTTTTCTTGTCTTTAAAGAGTAAAATGTTTTCTTTCTTTGTCCTCAAAGAACAAGACATTTCTTTTTCTTATCCTTAAAGAGCAGGATGCTTTTTTTTATCCTTAAAGAGCAAGGCATTTTCTTTTCTTATCCTCAAATAGTAAGACCTTTTTTTTCTTCATCCTCAAAAAGCAAGACAATTTTTTTATCCTTAAAGAGCAGGATGTTTTTTTTCTTTATCCTCAAAGAGTTGGACGTTTTCTTTTCTTGTCCTCAAAGAGCAAGACCTTTTCTTTCTTTGTCCTTAAAAATCAGCGTGTTTTCTTTATTTGTCCTAAAAAGTAGGATATTTTCTTTTCTTGTCCTCAAAGAGCAAGACCTTCCTTTTTATTTTAGTCTTCAAAAAGCATAATGCCTTTTCTATTACTCTTAAGCCCACTCGAGTTGGTGGCATTTCTGTTTTTTTGGTCCTCAAATGACAGGATACCTTTTTTTTCCTACCCAAAAAATAACCTAATACACTGCTTGAACAAAATGGTATCCATTTGTTTTTGCCCTATTCCTAATACTTAGCAATGGCCAAAGAGAGGTAGTTGTAGACACTTATTTTGCCTAGGCCAATCTCTGGCAACTTAAGGCATAATCAAAAAGTGGTGAAATCAAAAATAGAAATAAAGCTAAGGGATGTCGCAAGGTAAAAAAGTTTTTGGGAAGTTTTAATAAGCCTATAGGCCGTATTAAAAAAGTATAAAAATAAGCATCAAAAGGCCACTTTTTACGGTGTCACCAAGGTTATATACAAGTCAATTTCCTAATGTTTGTGACCAAGTTGAGGGAAATCGGGAAGCCGCAGGTTCATACAAGTTATATTAGGGAACAAGTATTGATACGAGGCCTTTATGGTGCGAAAAACTTAAATTTTCACATGTAGTATCGATAAAAAAGGGTTTGGTATTGATACCTGGCATATTTGTATCGATCTAGACCTTGACAGTAGCTAATGTTATGATTTTTGGCAAAATGTATCGATACACAAGCATGAGTACCAATACGAATCCATAGAGTATTGACACTGGCCTCTAAGTCCCAAGATTGAAAATATTTTTTGCTTTTAGTGTTGATACACAATTAATTGTATCGATACTCAGGAGTAAAATACACCTTGTGCATCGATACAACATGTTATGTGTTAATACACCACAACATTTTTGCCTAGTTCGAGCCATTTTCAGCCTTCAAGAACATATTTAAACATGTTTTTGCACTAAGGAACTATCATATAACATTGTAAACCTTAACTATGGACTTATTTATAGATTTTAAACAAATTTTAGAGCCCAAACAATCATTAACAAAGGTTACTTTCACAAGATATAGGGTTGTAAGAGGGTGGCAGGTATATCTCTACTGAGAGGCTACTGCAGCCTTTCTACCTTTTGTTCAACACTGCAAAACCAAAAAAAAAGGAGTCAATTGAGCATGGTAGCGGGAGATATCCCTTGGGTAGAAGAGAAAAATCAAAAGTATCCCTACATTGTCTCTTAAAAAAAGCATTGATTAGCCAAAAAAAAAAGAGTAAAGGAAAAAAAAAAAGACTTTCAACAATCTTAAAAAAAATCTTCATCCATTCCCATAAATTCTCCAACAACTTTAGCTCCAAAAACTCGCCAAAATCACTATTCGATTGTCTTTCACTTATAACCAACCTCTATTCCCGTAGATACCCCAGACCACCACCATAAAACCTTTAAGAACCCAACTTTCCACACCTTTTAATCTTTAAAAAGCCTCACGATCAACCATACCACAAAAAAACTACTTTTTATAACCTTTTCTTGCTAAATAATAGTAAAGAAAAGGAAGAAATTAGGTCTATAGCCATTACTTTGGGAAAAAAGGAAGTTCAAGTTTTTTTGGTATATCTATGCTACCTTGATCTTTATAGTTTCTATTTTGTCATTAACATCATCTTAGTAAACCCTTTTCATGCTTTTTTGGCCACCTTAGGACTCTCATGCATTTTTTGTTGCTTTAGTTGTGATAGTTTAGGATCCTAATGTTTTTCTTTGTGACTTCATGCAGTTTGGTTAACTAAGCAAGCTCCTTTGCATTTTCATCACCATAACAGCCTCTGTCCGTGTACTTCTTGCCATGTTTCTTCCATATTCATATCTTTATCTCATGTTTAAAATATGCATCTTAACATGATATAAGTACGCTCATGCATTTCCTAGAAGCTTGATAGGCTCCATGAAATAAAAATGCCATTTTAGCAAACTCTTTTTAAATATGTTCATCTAAGTATGTTTATGCATCTATCTATCATCTCCATGCAATTTTTTATCATCTTTTCTATGAAAAATGTCAGCGTTGCTTATGCATAATTGTCCTCCATGTTCTGCATCGTTTTGTGGTACTTTGCTTATGTTGAGATGCATGTGTGAGTGCTAGAAAACTCGATTTCAAAAATATCCCCAAGTTAAGCACATGCTATCTCCTATACATGGAGAATAACATGGGCTTAAGATTTTTATGAAGTTGGTTTTCCCAACCTTGCGGGAAAAGTAAGTATGTAGTTTTGGATTCATGGAAGAATGAGTATAAGAATACTGGCTTTTCAAAAATGAAATGAAGTCTTTTAGTTGAAAATTGTGAGCCTTTTGTCCTAAGCCAACCACCCTTATAGTGGTATGGTCAATAGGTTATTTTATCATCCTAAACTACTGTGGGATTGTGGAATGAACTCATGACACCTATGTCAATCTCTCATCTTGATTACGAATGTTTGAACGTCCATGGCTCGAGCTAAACTCGTAGAAAACTAAAATACCAAACACCTCCCCTATTTTATTCTGGCAGCATAAAGGCTTGGTCTTGAAAAATTATTAAAAAAATCAAAAATTATTTATCCACAGTGTGTTGGTATTTTTCCCTTGAAGGGTTTCAAATTACCTTTCGAACGATGTCTCATTTACCTTCAGATTATTTTGGATGAAATAGTTATGATTTTTCAAATCTTCTCTATCTAGAACCCTTAGATCCAGTGAGTAGTTTATTGTTTGGGCTACTTTAGTCTAGCAAACAAATTATTGAATCCTTCAAATATTTTTCCATGGATTTCATGAAATTCCCTTTTCAAAATGGTATTATTCATATTTTAACAATTTTAGATCAATCCGAAATGATTTTTCAAATTCCATCATACCATTACCCTGTACATGCTGCCAGTGTTGAGATGGGCTCAAATTTTAAAATTAATTTGCTTAGGAGGTGATTTTCTAGGATTTTAGGAATATTTTTACATTAATCCTCATCAAGTTACCTTTCTAACAGTAGCTTGTTTACCCCTGAGACCTTTGGATAAGCTTGAAATAAATTCTAAAAGAAAAACAACATGATGTTGTCCTTTATTTCTAACCTGATTTCTAAAACTTTTTATTAAAGCATTCGACTGCCTCATGATCTACTCGACTCATTCTTATAACTTGAGCCCTTTGGACTCAGACCAAGGCTAAACAAAAAGAGGAACATTTTAGCTAAACCTTCAGCTCCCAGCTTTTAAAGATTCCTTATTTTAAGAATATGACATATTCCTTTTAACGTCAAAGATTTTTATTTTAAAGGATACTTTAACTCGCTTTTACCTCAAAATGACATCAAAGTTTCATTTTCGGGGATACACCAACCCCATTACTCTTAAAGGATACTCTAACATCAGTTTTACCTTAAAATGACATCAAATTTTCATTTTCAAAGATATTCCAACCCTATTTCTTTGAGAAAATACTCTAACTCCATTTTTAGCTCAAAATGACATCAAATTTTTACCTTTAGGGATGCTCTAACCCTACTCTTCTAAGGGGATACTCTACCTTACTCTCCACATTCCTTCTAAAATACAAATCTTTTTCCCCAGGACATTCTTGAGTCATCAAAACCCTTTTTCTCCTCAAATTTCCACTGAATTCGACTAAGTCTCAACATTGTCATCTCGATTATTCATTGATAATCAAAGATAATTATGAGAAACATTACGATCGTCCCTCATTTTCATGTATTTTGTGTGGATTTATTTTTTGTTTTTTCACCTTACTAATACATTTCCTTTTGTAGGGACCTCGGGCATTCATGCTTTAAAGATCGTTTTCAAAATCACAAAACAACATCTCATGTTGGTATCTCTCCATTGCCAAACATAAAATATTTGATTTTTTTAAAACCCATCTGAATATCATTTTTATAAAAAAAACCCCTATGCTTCTCACCTCTCCAAGGTGCAAAGGTGATAAAATTTTCATTAAAACCCAAACTCATATCTTTATAAATTTCATGCATTAGAGGGAATTATATTTAAATAATGATAAAAATGGAATCGAAGAAACCGAGATTCAAGTAAGATATAGTTAGATGTACAACTTTTTGGACATTGTAGGGGCGCCAATCCTTCCTTACACATAACCAACTCCTGAAGCTAAAGCAACAAATCTCTGGTATTGTTTTCAAAAGGCATCCGGTCATGCTTGACTTAAAATGATCAGTGGTGACTCCAACTTTATGGGCACTTTATGGTGGTGATCCAAGACTAGTCGGATAAGTGATTCGTCCGATGGTCTTTCACTCCTTCATGTCAAGCATCATCATATTTTTTTAGTCGAGTGTGCTTTGGCCCTTCAGATCGTTCAAAGTTTGTAAAGTTTGAGCATGTGGAACGTTGATAGCTTGGCGACTCCACCGAGACTAAAGAGAGTTAGGCCTATAACTAGCTACTTTTCACTCGTTCTTATTTTTTTGATCTTCATAATTATTTAGATATAATTCTCTTTTATTTTTGCCTTCTAATTTCTATTGTTTTTGTCATATGATTGTTAGGGATTATTTGCGCCCAAAAAAATATTGATTTGAAAACGTATGGTAATATGGTGTAAAATAAAAAGGTTTGATATTTTTTTTGACACACACCGTGCACTTTCATTTTGAACTAGATTCCCACCAAACACCATGGTAAGGCTAGGATCCTAATTATTAGGAGGAACTGAGCCATTTGCCTTCATGAGTAACCTTCCACATAGGCATGGCAAGACCTTTTGGGATATAAATTACCTATGTCTCTCATGAGTAACCCTCTGCATTTGCATAGGCAAATACATATACTGGGTAGAACCCGTTCTACCAAATCCACGATGGGCCCAGGATTGGGGTGCCTCGGTTTTCCTTATCGAATGGAGGAGCAATTCGAATACCTATTTAGGTGTCTATTTAAACTCATATAGTGAGCCCTATGAGCCGAAACATGTTAAACCATATCCGAATGTTGATAGAATAACCCAAAGAATAAGGCCACTTAGGGAAACACTTCTTACCTTTGCTCCTGTATACCATATTATACCAGTAATGATAAGTGAACATCATCGTTCAAATTTATCATGTTACTTTTATGATAATTTCTTTAGGGTATGCTATAATGTTTTATGGCTCACCCTTTCTTAGCATGTGCGTGATGATAAACAAATGTTCACACCTATGATGCCAAAAGTTCATAATCTAACCAAAATAAGTCACCATGCTGATGACTGAACATAGATATTGACGAGCGAATGTCACTACTTGTTTGGTTAGGCCTGTCCTTATGTGGTATTGTATCACAACGTGTAAAGGTAATCTTAGCGTAGATATGCTGTGATGTTGTTCAATTGTTATGCTCGCCCTTATGCATCATATCGTCTATTCTTAGGGCAAACTTCTATGTTGCATTTTCATTTGTTGCTTTCGTTCTTTCGTGTGCTTATTTCTTTGTATAGCTACTAACTAATCATCTCTAGTTGTTTTTTTTTGCAAGCATGCATCGTTTCATTATTATTATTACCATGGAACAATTGGCCAATGGTACAGTGTTTACCAAGGGGTGTCTATCATGGAGCAATAGTCCACCTCAAAGTTGAAATCCTTTAAGGAAGTTCGAGCCTAGTTCGAATGACGACAGTGTAAAGATAGGGAAGTCATAAAACCCGAGTTTGTCTCGATAGCACATGAAAAGATCAAAATAGGGTACCATTAAAACAACTGGCAAGATGTAAAATATATATGGACAAATTAGGATAGTACCAAGAAGGAATCATTCATGAAGAGATATGGGGACATTATCCTTTTAGTCTAGGTCCATTTGGAGATTAATCTACTGTAGGCTACTTTCCAATTTTGGAAACTTGCATGTCGATGCTTAACCTTTAACCATAAGGATTTAACCCCTAATAGTAGAGGAATATACTCACTTCTCAACATCATGAGTGCCAAGATTGATAGAATATATTGCAAGGTGTTGAACCCTCTGGCTTTTAAGGAAAGATTGGCCCAGATTCTCAATGTACCTGAGACATGGATTAAGGGTCACATCAAGAAGAAGGGAAATAGTGAGTGCATTTCATGGGCTAGTTTAAAAAAGGTAATGGCTAATATAGCTGATGTTCAGAAAATGCAAGATATATTCACTTTGGTGATATATGGCCTAGTCATTTTCCTGAAAATGCTTGGTTATGTCAAAATGACGGTGGCAGATCTTGTTTCTCGATTGTGTTGCAACATTAACCTGGCACTTGTTATCATCGTTGAAACTATTCTAGCCCTTAATTTTTGCAAGAAAATGGGGACATAATGTTTCATTGGATATGCAACTATGCTTTACCAGTGGCTTGTTAGCCATCTTTGCCTAGAAGAAAAGAGAAGGCCATACAATTTCGTCCTTGACTTCAGTCCTATCTCCAAAGTGCTCGATAAGGAATGGCTTCTCAAAAAGTTTAAAGAACAATGGATCCAAAAACTTTAAAATCTCAACAGAGATGAAGTGACATGGAAGGTCATTTAGTTTTTGCCACAAACCGTCATGTACAAATGTGGGGATTACAATCATGTGCTACTCATTGGGTTATGGGGAAGTACCAGCTACAGACTTATTCTGGTTATTCAATAATTTTTTTGCTAGTAATTTATCCCTTTTGTTCAAGACCTAGAGGCATGTGACCTTAAATATGGTGGGTCAAATTATAAGTCAAAAATTCAGTTAACCTTTTGAGTTTGGAGACAAACTCATTGCATGCAAAGACATTGGAGAGGAGGTAG
This sequence comes from Adansonia gregorii, assembly GCA_038382025.1. Lineage (NCBI taxonomy): Eukaryota > Viridiplantae > Streptophyta > Magnoliopsida > Malvales > Malvaceae > Adansonia > Adansonia gregorii. Next base: position 3,004 of record JBBYHO010508631.1, on the reverse strand, counting down.
TATGACCCCAGGTTATAATGAATGGAAGATAAATCGCATCAATGATACCTTGCCTTCGTTTGCTTTTATATCTATAGATGAAGAATTCCCTTCTGAAACCAAATTGCTTAGATGAGAATTCAAATAAGAAAAGACAACTCTCACCAAGGAAATTGCCCGCCTAAAGAAGGAAAAGAGTCAATTGGAGATAGACATTTATCTACATGAAGGTGAGGTAAAACGAGCTGATAAAGAGAAAAATAATCTCAAAAAAGATCTTAAGAGTCTAAGGAAAGACTATGTGGTCGTCAGCAAAGTAAACAAATCATGACACAGAAGCAAGTTTTTAATCGAGTGGAGAACAAAAACTACCGCCCTTGAAAATGAACTACATCAATCGAAAAAAGCGACTAAAGACAGTAAAGGGAAGCTTTTCAGAGCTTGAACCCTCGCATCAACTTATCAAAGGAGAAATATATGTTTAAAAGCTTGAGTTTTAGATTTAAGAGCGAATCAGGTTAAAAGCGAGATGTTAATTGTCAAGGTTCAAGGCTTAGAACAGTCCTTGCAAGCTTACCAGAACCAAGTGGATGAATTAGTACGGGCCTTAAAATAGTAGGAGCAAGAATGGTAACAAATAGTTGATCAGGCAGCCAAACTTATCAGACTCATCATCGCCATCTCATTGAACAAATTTAGGCAGCTCAGTTAGAGGACGAATATATGATAGACGCGGCTCGATCTCTAGCATGTAGGATCCTACCCATTAGAGCTTACAAATAAGAATTGTTGTATTTCTTAGAATATGTGATTAAATAATGTAATCATGCCAAACATTTCTAAATGTAATCATATGTATTCAAGACTTTAGATGTCTAATAAAAGACACTATTAGTGGAGCCGTTTCCTTATCTAATTGTCCCTCTTGCATTTACATCAATAACAATTATTCTTTTTTTGCTTTACATCAACAACATATTTTTTTTCTGCTTCATGAATTCATATCCATCTTCATGTCATGTCATGACATATTCTAAAGGTCTAATCCATCAATAATCTAAAGTGAAAGTGTCCCAAAACATGAAATCTTTAGCTTACCATCGCTATAATACTCATACCTATCTTAAAGCCATGGAGAATGATCATCAGTCCCGCATTAAGCGACTAGAACTCATGTACAGAGAATCTCAAGAACAATTAGCACATAAGAATGAAGAACTTCAATCTCAAATAGCGGAATTGACAAAATTATTGTTCGAAGGTTTAAATGATAAAAGACAAACGAGCACTATTGACATTGGCAAAGGATCGGCCAACCCCAAGAGTAATCTAAATGGTGCTACCACGGCTCTAATGTACATAAAGTAGCTTTGCATGAATAGCATCCCCCGGTAGTAAGAATTCGATCAACTTAACCATTCATTTATCTCAATCCTGTAATAGCTCTATATTAGTGCAAGGCTCTTCGCCCACTATACCTATACTACCAGATCTTGATGAACAAATAAAACAAGAAAGGGAAAAAAGGTTTTTGAAAAATGATGAAGACTTAAACAAATACGAATCTTTAGAGAAACGTCTTCGAGCTATCAAGGAAAGTGATAAATTTGGAATTATAAATCCAAAAGCTCTAGGGCTGGTCTTTAGTCTCATCATTCTACCTAAATTTAAGGTGCCAGAGTTTGAAAAATATAATAGGACCACAGATCCTACTGCCTACCTTTGGATGTATTGTCGCCAAATAACCAAGTATAAGGAAAATGAAAAATTGCTAATCCACTACTGCCAGGACAGTTTAACTGGGGTAGGTCTTCGATGGTACGTAGGGCTAGACCCTATGAGAATTCAAATGTGGACAGATCTGGCTTGTGCATTCCTTGAACAATATAAAAGCTATCTAATTAGGCCCCAACTTACCTTTCCTTTATGAACATGGAGAAGAAAGCCTCTGAGAGTTTTAGGTAGTATGCCTAACATAGAGGGAGGATGTAGCTCAAGTTTAGCCTCAATTAACTAAAAGAAAAATGATAGTTATGTTCATTGGCAGTTTGAAAGCTTTCTACTACAAAAAGTTGGTGGGAAATGCCATGAAGAATTTTGCTAATATGGTCATATCAAGGGAGATTATTGATAATGCCATCAAAAGTGGAAAAATATCTATGGGAGAATCATTCAGGTCAATTAAGAAATAATAAGAAAAAAAAGTAAACGTTGTTAGTTATAGCACCGTAAAGTTCCTTTAAAATCCATGCTCAGCTCAAGGGGTATATGCCCTAAATTTGTTGTATCCAAGTTAAACCTTACCAAATGACACCAGTAGTTCACTTTACTAGGATTACTCTAATAGTCTCTCTCACACAAAATCCTATTTAAAACACTCTTCCAAGCATGCAACCTCGCAGCATAAACAATGCCAGAGCCACAAGTAATCATTAAGCACCCTGAGAAAGGGAATATTTTGACCTTTTACCATACTTATATAAAGAGATTTACAATTGCCTATTAGTCAGCCATTGGTCGCCCGAGTGTTTTTAGACCCGAAATCTCCACCATACCCTAGCTGGTATGATGAGAATGCTTACTATGAATACCATGCCAGAGCACAGGGACACTCAATTGAGAACTGTGCCTTATTCAAGAGAAAGGTGTAGGGCTTGTAAAAAGAGGCCTAATCAAAATAGAGCAAGGCCAGGGACCAAATATTAGGGCTAACCCGCCCTTTAATCATGCTAAACTGAGAGTAAATGCCATGATTGATGGGAAAAGCTATTGGATCAAAAGAAAGGTCAAAATGCCAATGAGTGGTGTGGAAAGCATTCAGGGAAGTTGGGATAGTAAGCCTAACAGACGAATTCACAGAGTCCTGTTGCTGCTACTATGCTGAAAAACACGATTTACAATAATGTTCATCATTCCTAAAAATGGTCTAAGGAATAAGAAACCGATCTGAGATAGAATTCTATAAGGAATGTCATGAACCAACTTATCCATCCATTAACATCATCGAAGGGGAGAAAGTAAATAA
>JBBYHO010508600.1:7454-20829 GCA_038382025.1 Adansonia gregorii | reverse complement strand
GAAAAAGAAAAAGAAAAAGAAAAAGAATTTTAAACATAATAAGAAAATGGGAGACAAAAACAACATGCTTAATAAAAAAAAATATAATAAGCACAACACAATCCTTTTAAGTACAATTAATATAAATACATTTAGTACATATATCATATTCATGTTTAAGATTTTGTCACATCTAATAAGTTTTTTGTATTTATCTTTACAAAATTGACCCAAAAAAATGAACCATAACAAGTAAACACGAATTGCTAATTTTAAATTTCTCATCAAATTATTTTTTGGTATATCTATAATCTAGAAATCTGTAAACAATATATTAAAAGAATTCGCTCAATTTGAGGGGATTCCTTTCGAAAAAGCTAGTCATATTTTTTGAAGAGGAAGAAGCCACTATAATATTCAAGAAGCTACAGAGATTGGAGAAATTTGAAGATCAAAGATTCGACCAATCTTAGTTTTCTCTTTCTCTTTACTCTTTTTATCTTTCTTGTATTATTTATGATGGTGAAACCCTTTTGTCTTATATTTTATATATTTATTATGAATTAGATTTATTTTTTTAGGATTACCTTGAACTCAATATGTACTTTGGATTATTTTATTCTCTTTTCTTGATTTAATGATATTTGAGTTGTTTGTTTAATTTTGTTCTTAATGCTTCTAATTGCCTGATCACCAATTAGATTAATTTGATAACCTTTAATGAACTTGGAAAAGAGAATGTTGTGTTTAGACTTGGATTGAATGGTGTATGTTTAATATTCATTTATTAGGATGAATTGATTTACATGTTAGATAGGAATATACGAGCATACCATATGTAACCAAATTTAAGTCTATGCTTAATGATTTTCTTTTAATTCAATTTGCATAAAAATATAGTAAATTGGTTAGAAAAAATATTTTTATAAGATTATTAGAAGATACTTATAAATAAATTAGAACTCTATGTTAATAATTTATTATTATTAATCAAGTTAAGAGAATAGGTTTTATTCAAATAAAGTGTTGAGGGAATGATAATCCTAGGCTTCAATTATTTGTTACTTTATTATTATTATTATTATTATTATTAGTAGTAGTAGTAGTAGTAGTAGTAGTAGTAGTAGTAGTAGTAATTTTTAATTGATTGTTTGAATATGATTAAGTTATTTTAATTTTAATACTTAACAAATTTAGTATCAATTCCTCATGGGATCGACACTCAACTTTATTACTATATTACTTGTTATGATACGTATACTTGCGTGGTTAATTTCGATAACAAGTTTTTGGCGCCGTTGCCAGGGAATTGTTTTACTATTTTTGTTAATATTAATACCAAGCAATCTTAGTCTTAATTCAAACTTTTACTTATTTATCTATTTATTTTTATTTCAGGTAATCTGAGGTGATTGCGTTCTATAACTATCAATGGTTATTTGAGGAAGTTAAACAAAGGAAAGCACTAAATGTCATATCTGCACAATTGGTTGTAATTTCTGGGAAGCTTGACAATTTGAATGCATGAGCTATCCAAAGCTTATTCATAACTAGTGAATTACGTGAGAAAGCACATACTAGTGATCGTTGCCCAAGTTATGCTAAACCTATTCAATATGTTGGAAACTATAGTATGCAATAGAATTATTTTTATTTTGACAGCTATTACTCGAATTAGGAAGATCATCTAAATTTTGCTTGGTGCAACATTTAATGGCCTTCACATTCAGACAATCCAACCTTTCATTAGGGACTTCCATCACAATCTTAAGTTCCTATCCTAGAAAAGAAGCAATTATTAGAAGAGATGCTTATGCAATATATGGCAAAAAATTGAAATCCGAGACGCTATCATCCAACCTTTAACAATATTTTTGAGGAACCTTAAGACATAAGTGGGCTAACTTGCTGATGCCATCTGCAATTGCCTTTAAGAAACTTGACCATGTAATATTGAAACAAATCTTATAAATGGTAAAGAGATTGGAAATGATAGTAGAGAGTTAGAATTTGAAGATGAAATTGTGATTGATAAACATGATGGAGAGGTTCAAGAAGAAAAGAACTCCGACCCACCATCATCCTCGCTAAAAGAATATCATGAGTATTGTGCATCTAATATAATAGAAAGTGCATCTAACAAAGTGTTCATAGAAAGTTATTCCACTGATTCATTCGAAGTATCTTTGATTTCAAATTCTAAATTGGATAACATTAACTTGATTGGTGTTCAAAGTTGCTGAAGGCACAACCACATTTTATTAGTCTCACTCTTTTGTTTAAACAATTATGATTTTCAACTAATGCAGCATTATCTTTGACGCCTCTTATTTAAAAACCATCTTTATTGGAGCGTAAGCCCTAGCTGATGCATTTAAGAAACTATAAAAGGGCATTGGATGGTTAATTACTGACATAAAATAGCCTAGGAAATTCAAGGTGAAAATGCAACATTTTAAACATCTTTGAGGAAGCAAGTTTGGTCGTTAAAGGTCCTATAACAATTTAGCTTACCCAAAATAACATTGAAAATATTTAAGCCGATGACTATATATCAAGTTCTTCTTAGGAGGCAACCTAAGCTTCTCAAACCTTTCTTTACTTAATTTTAGAAATTTATTTAGGTTTTTTTTTTTCATACTTAATTTTTTTCTTATTTGTAGGTGTTAAAAAAAAAGCTAGTGTTGCAGTGCCAAGTTGCGTTGAATGTAAGTGCTATAGCACCGGAATAGTGGTGCTACAGGACCACAAAAAAAATGGTTTAAATACTTCGAATGCTAGCACTGCTGCACCAGTAGCCCTCCCATTCTTCTTTTTCATTTTTTTCATATTTTCCATCCCTATTTTACCTAGTCCTTGGCACTAATGCGACAAGTTTTTAGATTTTCTTTTTTATTAAAAAAATTTAACAAATTAAAAAATTTTATTAGGATCATTAGTTTTTAGGATTATTTCTAATAAGTTTGTTTTATTTGATTTTTTTTACAACTTACAACAAGTTTGACAAACACAATAAGGTCAAAGAAACCAATTAGAGATTTTCTCAAAATTTCTTCATTGAAAAAAAAGGAGTTTATTATTCTTTCTCTTTTATTTCTAAACATTGAAGACAATGTTTGTTTTAAGTTTGGGGGAAAGGTTATTATAGTGTTAAATTAGTCTAGGTTAGTTGATTCTTGCATTAAATTTTTGGTTGTTTTTGCGTAATTTTTTTCTTTGTTTTTGTATAAATTGTTTTAAGAGTCTAGTATGATTGAGATGTTTGTACTTAATATGATGAGATCCTTATCCAATGATGAGAACTTAGTTATTAATTTATCTTGATTCTTGGGAAAATATAAGCATGATTTAATATTGTGATTAGATTCTTTTGTTTTTCTTATTGTTAGAATGTGATTTTTGAAAATTATGGGCATTTGATTACTTGCATTAATTTGTATTGCTTATTTGAAAACTATTTATGTTGATGTAAATTGCAATTATATCTAAAGACTTAGAATTTGTTTGATTCTCTCTTGAGGAGAAATCCTAGACAACACTGGCTTAAAGGGATGAATTAGGCCATCTTTAGATTGTTTGAGCCTTTCCAAGCCTACCTCTATATATTTATCCTTAGTTACCCCATTTGAGCCTAATTGATATATCATTTTCTTTTGATTGCCACATATATCTTAGCCTAGCCTAAGAAGAAAAACCATGATAAACCTTCATTACGTAGGCATGAGCATGAAATTGTTCCAGAAAATGTAACCAACCATGTTTGAATTGTGAAGCATGAAAAAAACAAAGGAAAAAAGGAAAAAATTGAAAAAGAAAAGAAAAGAAAAAAAAGAAACACACAAAAGTATGTAAATAAATAAAATGGCATGAAAAAAAAGTCATGAAAAAAAAAGCAAAAAAAGGTTATGTGCTTCTAACTTGTTGTGAAAAGCTCAATAAAAGATCTAGAACAATGAAAAGTGTTCATGGTGAATTAATTGAAATATATCTTTTATCCTACCTTTACCATAACCTTTCATCATAACCTTAATAAAGTCCTACATGATCTTTAATGATGTGTTGGTCTACATTAGTAGAGAGAAAGATAAAAAGCAAACATATGAGAATCTAGTATTAATTCGTAGTTTGCATTGGTATAAATTTATTTAGTTTGTATTCAATGATTTGCAAAGAGATTATACATACACATACATTAGAAATCAATTCAAAGCATTGAGATTTTTTATTGAATCAAAGGATTAATTTGAATTATGTTTGAAACTACCTTGAATTAAGATATTAAGATAACTTCTGAGGAAAATTAAGGCAATCATCGTTTAAGTACATTTATCTTAAATAATGTTTAATTTTTCTTCATTTCATTCATTTAATTTTATTTCTTTCTTTCATTTTGTTTTGCTCAAGGATAGCAAAATCTTAAGTGTGGAGGTGTGATAACTCTATAAAATAAAGTTATTTAGTCTTATTATTCATATTAAATTAGCTAAGTCTTATAGATTTTTATTTAAATTTTATTTATAATAGTATATTTTATTTATTTTTAGTAGTTTTTAATTTAGTATTTTTTTTTCTTTCCTTATGTTTTAATTACTTAGTTATTTAAATAATTTTCATATTTTGGTAGGTCAAAACCTAAAGGAGTTTCCAAAAATGTAATAACTTAATCAAGAAGTAAAGTGAACTCAATCAAGCAAAGTGATTAAGTTTGGTAATTTTCAAAAATTAATATTTTCAAGCTACTTGGAAACTATGTTTTTACCTTAAAGGTTTTGCCTACAAATAAGAATCTTAGTATTAGACTTAGAGGCATCACACAGAGATATCTAGACATTCTATAATTTTATTTTCTTAGTTTTTTTGAAGATGAGAGAAGCCACTATAATATTCAAGAAGCTACAAAGATTTTGGAGAAATTTGAAGATCAAAGATTTGGCCAATCTTAGTTTTCTTTTTCTCTTTACTTTTTTTATCTTTGTTATATTATTTATGATGTTGAAACTTTTTTATTTTATATTTTATATATTTATTATGAAATAGATTTATTTTTCTAGGATTGTAATGGAACTCAATATGTAATTTAGATTATTTTATATTTTTCCTAATTTAATGATATTTGAGTTATTTGTTCAATCTTGTTTTTAATGCTTCTAATTGCTTGATCACTAATTAGATTGATTTGGTAACTTTAATGACTAGAAAAAGGAAATTTTATGTTTAGACATGGATTGAATGACATATGTTTCATATTCATTTATTAGAATGAATTGATCTGCAAGTTAGATAAGAATGTATGGGCATGCTATATGTAACCAAATTAGAGTCTACGCTTAATAAGTTTCTTTTAATTGAATTATCATAGGAATATCATAAATTGTTGAGGAGAAATATTTTTATAGGTTCATCGAAAGATACTTATAAATAAATTAGAACTCTAGATTAATTACTTATTATTTGTGGTCAAGCTAAAAGAATATGGTTTTATTTAAATAAAGTGTTGAGAAAAATCGTAATCCTAGGCTTTTGTTATTTATTGCTTTATTATTATTATCATCATCATATTCATCATTATTATTAATTTTTAATTAATTGTTTGAATTAGATTAAGTTGTTTTAATTTTAGTACTTAACAAATTTAATATCAATTCCTCATGGGATCAACATTTTACTTTATCACTATATTACTTGTTGTGATATGTGCACTTGTGTGCTTAATTCTGTCAACAAAACCCTAGACTTTTCTTTCTTTATATGGTATCTATGCCAAACCTTGAAAAAAAAACTTTTGAACCACTGCTACAAATCGTAACTTTCAACACACATTTGAAAACAAAATCTTTTTTCTACAAATAATCATTGATTTGATCCAGCACAATCATTATGCCTACACATTCCTAAGGAAGAGCATGCCGGATTCCTTTAGTCTTAGGCATCTCAATAGATCACTTAAGCTGCAACCTCTCTTACTTAGACGAACTTTTGCATGACCTATCTCTCTTGAATTTCTTTTAATCTTGGACCTTGGATAATTCATTTTGGTGCCATTGATCATTTGAGTGGTAATGATAATGCTACCTTACTTTCTAATATTCGATTATCCCATTCTTCACCCAATGTCACCCTAGTGGATGGTTCTTCTACATTTGTACATAGTGTTAGGTCTCACATCTTACCTATTCCTTTCATTTAAAGTCTATTTTGTATCTTCCTAAATTTCCTTTTAATTTACTCTATGTTAGTAAATTAACTAAATTACTTAATTGTTCTGTGACATCTATTTTTAATTTCGTTCTTCTTCATCATTAGAAGATAAGTGGGACGATTAGTACAGGGTGTGAGTCGCAAGACCTTTACTATTTCGTTGTTGGATCTTTTCATTTTAGTTGTGTTGCTACATCTAAATCAAAGCAAATTCACAACAGATTTGATCATTTTTCTCTTTCTATTCTCTAAAAGATATTTCTTAGTTTAAATCTAGTCAAAGGAATTTCTTGTGAGTTTTGTTAGTTAGGGAAACACTATCATATCCCTTTTGTGGTCGTGTCAATAAATGGGTCTTTGTCCCATTTATGTTAGATTATTCAAATGTCTAGTTTTCAATGTTTTGTCATATTTGTTGATAATTATTCTCTCATGGGTTGGCTATGTTTAATGAAGAATGTTTTGAATTGTTTTTTATATTTTCATCATTTATGCTGTGATTTGCACATAGTTTGGTGTCCTTGTTTTCATTGTGTCGCAACGTACCCCAGGTTGATCCTCACGGATCTATGGGTGCGTACAACTTAAAATATTTTTTTGACTTGAAAATGTCTTCTTAATCGAGACTTTTTTTTTCACGATTTGATGAGAACAAAAAAGTATGGATTCTTGACTTATGATATAGTGAGGGAGGACCATAAGACGAACCGCATATCTTATTGGTGTCGGATGACCATCATGAAATGGCCAACGCTTGGAGCCGCTATCGATCATTTCAGGTTAGGCATGATCGGATGCCTATTGAAACCTATGTTTTGAGTAATGAAACTCAAAACATCGATCTCGTGGTCCACATAATACAAAGATTCATCGTTTAGGTCCAAGAGTTAGTTATACGCGAGGAGGTACGAACCTCTTTGCGACACCCGAGATTGGTGCCTTACTAGCTATGTCTTATCTCGGTTTCGATTCTTTCGATCTTAACTTATCACTATTTCGATATAACCTTCTTCTAATGCATGAATCTTATAAAAATACAAATCCAAGTTTTGATAAAAAAGATATAATCTCATGAACTCCCCGGAGAGATGGGGAATATAGTGATTTTTGATAAAAATGACCTCTGGATTTTACTTTGAAATGCAATGTTCCACTTCAGGCACTAAAGAGATACCCACGTGACACATTACCTTTAGTTTTATTTGAAATGACTGGAAAACATTAATGCAAATAATCATCACAAAGAAATCATGTTAGTAAGACAATAAATTAAGTATCATAACATAGATCATTCAATGCAATGATAAAGAAAATGAATGGACTATTGGAATTTATGTTGTAATTGGCATTAATTATTTAGGAATAATCGAATCAATAATTTTTGAGACGCATCTGGATTTCCTGATTAAACGAGATTTGTTTGACATATTCATGGAAATCCGAGAAAGAAAAAAAATTTAATTGTAGTTGAAAGACAGGGTTAGAGTATCTTTTTGAAAAGATGAGGTTGGAGTATCCCTATGGATGATGAATAATTTTGACGAAGAAAGATTCTTTAAAGGTTAACAATTTGAAAAATAGGGTTGAAGTATCTCCTCGAAAGGTTAGGGTTGGATTATCCCTAAAAATAATACGTTTGACACACTTTAGAGAAGTCGAGTTAGAAAACTTAAGTTACCAAAACCTTGTGATTTAGGGAATGTATGAGCCTTTTAACAACTTTTGACAAAAGCAGTTATTGTGAATAAGGATGGTAAAGATGTAAAATGTGTTTATGCCTTGATACAAGCTTATGGGAGGTCAAAGCATATTCTCGAGTCTAATCGGGTTGACATGGAGACATTCGAATGTCTCGAGATAAAATTTAGGAAAACAACTCAATTTTGACCCAAAACTGAGAGCAAGGGACATCATCACGCTATCCTGTTTTTTGAATTATTCTAAATTGGTTTGAAGGCTTTAGAGGGTGGAGAAGATACCGTTAGAAAGGTAACTCGATGAGGGTCAACGTAAAAATATTTTCCATATCCCAAAAAGTCATTTTCTGAGGGAATAAATTTTTAAGTTTGGATTGATAGTGCTGCTGGCAAAGCATATGAGGGACAAGGTGTGTTGAAATCTGAAGAATCACCTCAGACTTATTTGGTATCAAAAAATTGCAAACAGTACCTTTTTGAAAAGGGAACTTCATGAATCTTTTAGAAGAAATGTTTGAAAAATTTAGAAAAATAATTTAGTAGGCCTGAACGGCCCAACTAGAATACATGTTCGAATTTCAGAGGTTTCAGACAGTTTAGAACTGAAAAATCATAACTCTCTTATCCGGAATCATCCGGGGGTGAATAAGACATCGTTTTAAAGATAATTCGACATGCTTTGACAAAAAAAATTAGAAACTTCATTAAAAGTCATTTAGGATTTTGATGTGATTTTTTAATTTGCAACAGTTGTGCTGCCAGTAGGGGATAAAGCAAAGCAAGGGATATCTCTTATTTTTTATGTCTACAGGTCTAAACTCGAGTTATTGACATTTGAATGTCTATGACTGAAGGGAAAAAGTGGCATGAGCATTACAAGCTCATTTGCACAGTCCCTAGTAATTTGGGACGATGAAACAGCCTGTTGGTTATACCACTCAAGGTTTTGACTAAAGAAAAAAGCACAAACATTTAGGGAATAATTGTAAGACCATTTTAATTTCAAAATTAGAAGATTTGAGCTTGTTTAACCTAGATTCTAGATCTGAAAAACTTAATTTTTCCTAAGATATTTTGCTAGCTTTAAGGAAAATGCTAAGTCTATGCTAATCCTCATTGGTTGAGCTTAACATGCTTGGCTTGGGGGGTTTCAAAAATCAATTTTTATCAGCCATCAAATATACATTTTGACAAAAAACATACAAGAGGATGACACATAGCATGAATGAGGATGCTAATTTTACTAATGGCCTAGACAAAGAAAGTGTTATGCATTTTGACAAGAAAATGTTATAGATGCTGAAAATGATCCATGCAAGTTAATGTGTAAATGTGCTTAAATGTGTTAGGCTAATGATTCATGCATGGATTAAGGATAACAAGATGTATGGACATGGCATAAATGAATGAGCTAGAGATATCAAACTAATAAGGATGAAATGAGGCATTTTGCACATAGAATGGGTATTAAGGCATCCAAATCTTAAACTACCACAAACAAATGCCATAATAATGCATGATAATCCTAAGAGGATGATGGAAACATGAAGAGCTCATTAAAATGGTGAAGGTGCTGAAAAACAAAAAATGTAAGTGATAGAGTAAGAAGTTATACTAATAAAACTTCAACTTTGGCCACATAGTTGAAGCAACAGAGATGGCTTCAATTTCCCTTTTTTCCCTGCTGTAAATAAGCAAGAAAAAGAGAGAAACAGTGAGGTTTTGGTTCTGGTATCGATAAAGGTGATTTTTAGAATGTGTAGAGGTTGAAAGTGAGTGTTTTAAGGCTATTTTTGGTTGGTAGGTCAAGAGCTACGGGATTTTGGTTTTCTTGGTGTGTGTGAATGTGTTTTGGAAGTGTAAATAAGCTGGAATCTAACCCTTTTTTTAGCTGAGATAGAAGTGGTCCATTTATCAGCATTTTGGAGCCAATTTAAAGATGTTTTTGGCCATTTCTCATAGGGGACAAAATGATGTCAATATGGTGGCTATAGGGTGGCTGGAGGGAGCAACTTGCTACCAATGTGATGGGCATGGGGTGGCTGGTTTAAATGCTGAAATGATTTTCCAGCAAAGAGGGTAGCTGATGGTGACATTGGCCAACAAATAGGGAAGAGTAGGGTGATAAAATGACATTGATCCTTTTAATCCAATTTAGACAAAAAAAATGTTTTGATTAATTTAAAAGTCTAAATTCATAATTTAATATGGGTTTTGATCTTTTTTTATGCAAAGAAATGAGTTAAAATCGAGTTTTGGATCAATGGTGGACGAGTCAAAAATGCTCAGACTGTGAAAATGGCCTGCATGTATCGATACATTGTATAATGTATTGATACATTTGGTCCAAAAACCTTGATGGTATCGATACAGTGGTTCATAGTATCGATACTATGAACCACTGTATCGATACATGTTGATATGTATCGATACATTTCTTTATAGAATGCATGTTTTGCTCATGCCATTTCCTAATATCAATACGTGAGGTCCTGTATCGATACGGAGGCTTATGTATTGATATATCTACATGTCGTATCGATACAAATGGGGACATTTCAAATTTTTTGCATGTTGGAGCATTGTATCGATCCATAAAGACCATGTATCGATACATTCAAGTAAAATTATGAATTTTCTTATATCTTTTATCCCCGGATAACTTAAACTATGCCATTTGATGCCACATCTTTGCATTTACCTTGATATGATCCCTAAGCCTTTTTGACCTCCTCAAAATACAATGTCGCCCGGTGATCATCGCCTTTCTCATGTCCATGCTCTAGATTGCTTAAAATTAGCCCGAACAAAATAAGGTGTCTACAGCTGCCCCTCTTTGACCGTTGCTGAGAATCAAGAACATCACTATTTTGTTCAGGGTGGACTGATGCTCCCCAGAACACTAAGGTGTTAGGTTTTCTAAGGTTTGACCCTCTTAGGTAGGTACGGAGTAACATGGATTTTTGATGTGGGTGCCGCTAGCTTGTGCGAGTTTTGACTTAAACTTGGGTGCCACTAGCTTGTGTGGGCTTTGACTTTGGTGCCGCTAGCTCGTGCAAGCTTTAACTTAGACTTAGATGCCACTAGCTCATGTGGGCTTTGACTCAGACTAGGGTGCCATTGGCTCGTGTAGGCCTTGACTTGGGTGCAACCAACTCGTGCGGGCTTTAACTTAGACTTCAATGCCATTAGCTCGTATGGGCTTTTGACTCGAGTGCTGCCAGCTTCTGCGGGCTTTAAAGAGGTGCCACTAACTTATGGGCTTTGAAAGGGTACCACTGACTTGTGGGCTTTAAAAAGGATGCAACTAACTTGTGGGCTTTAAAAGGAATGCCATTGGCTTTAAAAGGCATGCCATTGACTTGTGGGCTTTGAAGAAGTGCCACTGACTAATGGGCTTTTGGAAAAGTACCACTAACTTGTGGGCTTTAAAAAGGGTGCCATTGACTCGTGGGCTTTAAAAAAGGTGCCATTGACTTGTGGGCTTTAAAAAAGGTGCCATTGACATGTGGGCTTTAAAGGGGTGCCACTGACTTGTAAGCTTTAGAGGGGTGCCACTGACTTTGGGCTTTTGGAAAGGTGCCACTGATTTGTGGGCTTTAAAAAAGGTGCCACTAACATGTGGGCTTTCAAAAGGTGCCATTGACTTGTGGGCTTTAAAAATCGTGCCATTAACTTATGGGCTTTGAAAGGGTGCCACTGACTTGTGGTCTTTACAAGGGATGCCATTGACATATGGGCTTTAAAAAGGGTGGCAACAAAGTTTTCGATAAAACTTCTAATACAAGCTTTTCTTAACAGAAGTTCATGATACAATTTCTTGTTAAAAAGGGTTTTGGCACTAGTTCTTAACAAAATTCTTGACAAAGCTTCTAACGAATATTTTTGGCAAAAGTTTTTGACGATAGTTTTTAGAGAACAATTTCTTGACAGTAGCACTTTGATAGTAATTGCTTGATAAAAAGTGTATTGACATGAGGTGATGAGAAAGAAAAGACCTTACCTGAATGACACTTTAGTTTACAAAGCTAAGATTTCTTACCAGGAATTCCTTGGAGGTTTAGCAAACCTAGCTTGAAGTGATATTGTAAAAATAATGAATGATGGTAATATGAGTGCATGATGTGGAATGCTATCATGATTGTATCATGTGAAGTTTAATACAGTAGATAGCTATAGTTCTTCTTGCACATCATTCAAACTCTCCAAGGGATGGCGATATGTCTTTCTTGCAACCATCGACTAGAATCTTTCTTATCCCTCTAGGGATTGTAAGTTATGATAGAATCCATTAGGGATATGACCAAAAATCTATTCCTGAGAATTTAGATTGTTGCTTTTGTTGATTCGAAAGGCTCAATCATTTTCCTGACAATTAGAAGGCATTGTCAATAATTTAGAGACTATTTGCCTGGTTAGGTTGTTGTCTCTAGTTTAGATAGAATTCTGATAGAATACGTGGGTCAATTTTTGGTTAGCTTAAAATGGTTTTTTCTTGAGATGTGGCTTGTGAAACAAGAAATGGTTTGGTGTATGGTCATGCTGAACGGGTGTTTAGACGCGAAAGGTGCATGACCTTGATGATCGGGGTGTAAGCAGAATTCCCTATGTTTTTTTTTTCCTTTTAATGTAATGTTAAGATGTCCTGATGCATATTTTAGTTAATTATCAAACATTATAAGTTAAATGACAAGTGTAAATATGAATTGTATAGGGGTTAAAAGAAACAAGGCAATATTTATTCATGACAACAAAGAGACATAACTCAATATACTATTTGACAAGTAATTGAAACAGTAGCAAGAAAAATGATCTTTTGGATGAAAGATGCCCCTGAGAATCATGACATAGATGTTCTTTAGGTGCTTTTCAGAACCTTTCTCGAACAATGAATGTGCCTAGCATGAGCTGATCTTCGAAATATCTCTAGGATTGCTTTACATTGTCCTGTTGCTACTCTCAGTTCATGCCCCATGAAAATTGATCTTCTTAAGTCGCCCTTGAGGGTTTTCAGCCATAGTTGGGTTGGTTGCCTAGATGCCCTTTTCAGATTTACATCCAAACCCCTTTTTAATTTTTCGTTGTTTTTTATTTTTTTGTTGTTTTGTTGTTTCATTGTTGTTTTCTTTTGTTTATGTTTTTTTTTCTTTTTTTAAGGACGTCTTTTCAAGTTTTTACCCTTTTTAAAGAGCACCTTTTCAGGTTTTCACCCTTTACGTATAATATTTCTTGACAAAATTTGAGTTGACTGTGTTGTGCAAGACATTGCCATCCATTTCTGACAAGATTAGGGCCCTTCTAGAGAAGGCTTGCTTCATGACATATGGTTCTTCCCAATTAGGGGTCTACTTACCCCGTGTATCTTTGTGAATTGAGAGGATCTTCTACAATACCAATTCGCCTAGGTGAAATTATCGTAGGTGCATCCTTTTGTCATGGGCTTTGATCATATGTCTTTAATGCATTTGACCATGGTAGATGGCCTTTATGTGTTTTTCCTT